>CAWVQA010000203.1:5000-7500 GCA_963932145.1 Acanthosepion lycidas | reverse complement strand
GGATATACCTATATATCTTTTTTTTCTCGTTTATATTTTCCTCGGGAAAGATAGTTGCCTCGTATATTACATTTTTGTAGTTACATTTACCCCCGATTGGGCAATGATCTTTATTCCTACAATTGCAGGTAGGGTTACTTGATTGAGTCACATTACAATGGTAGTTTCTAAGTATTCTGCAATTATGGGAAGATATGATTTTCTCCATATTTCTAACGCATGAGTAACTAATTTTCAGAGTCTTCCTATTGAAAATTTTACTTAATGGATGTTTACTGTGAAAATGCTTATCAATTAATTTCAGAAAAAAACTTCCTATGTCAATATTAGAGAGCTTGCAATATGGTGGGTTGAACCATATTACCTTCCTCTTTCTATTTTTAGATCTGTTATTGTTCTGATTTCCAAGTTCTCCGTTATAGTTTAATTCCTGTCTAAAACCACTATTTTTGAGGGCCTGATTGTATATAAATTTATTATCATCAAAGACTTTTTGGCTAGAAGATAGCTTATTTATTCTAGTATTCACAGTTTTAGGGATGTGGTCTATCACATGTTTAGGGTGGTTAGAGTGGACGTTGATATATAGGGGTGTTTGATCAACTTTATGGAAGGGTTTAAAGGTATCATTAGATAGATTTAGTGTAATATCCAAAAAGTTGACTATTTTCATGTTGGAAGATATTTCAATTTTAAGGCCTACGTATTTGAAGGCCCTAATTATCTTCTTATGTAAGCTAGAAGTCAAGGGGCCATTGCTATTTGGGACAATGATTAGGCCGTCATCTCTATAAATTCCGACTTGGCTAAGGTTAACTACTCTACTCAAGGTGTCGAGAATATATATGCCCACCAGATCTGCAATTTGGGCGGAATCAAAGGCCCCCATAGGTACATCGAAACTACCATTATTATTCTTCACCCAAGTAGCGTCATTGTATGCAAGAATTGATCTTCTTGACGCTAAAATGATGTTCAGATCATTATCCGTTATATCAGTATATCCTTTGGCGAAATTAAGGCTGCTACTTAATAGTTCCTCCGAAATAGAAGGGTAAAAATCCAAGATGTCAAATTAGATGAAAGTGGCTCTTCTTTTGTTAGGGATCTTTCGGAACCATTTAATCGTCTCGGCCGAGTCTTTCCAAAGGTTAGCAGGGTATTTCTCCAGGACACATGAAGTTATTTTCTCAATAATACTCTTAGAAATTAATCCCAACTCAGATTTGGAGGGATTAATTAGACGGGACTGCAAGCTATTGATGAAGTTCGGCTTATGGTCTTTGAAGAGAATGTATGCATCTTTCAAAACAAATTTGCCCATTCTGTCAGCAACTCCACATTTGTTAGCAAATTTGCAGATGTCTTCATTGATAGATGATAAGGTACTATTGTCTTTGTCTTTTTTATAAGAGCTGGTAATTTTGTCAGTGACGATTTTGTCGTATTCAGAAGGTGTAACTTTCTAGAAATTTTTAGATTTGTCGGCTTTAATCCATAATTTATTGGATTTTTTTATGTTTTTAATGTCTCTACCAATTTTAGTCAGGAAGTAGTTGTTATGATTCTTGAACTTAATCTTTTTAATTAAATCGATCAGATCCCCTTCGAACGGTATATGTAGCTTGTCACACGGTGGAGTTTTTTGGGATTTCAGGTTAAATGTTTCAGAATTTAATTCTTGGTCATTTCTGGGATTATGGTAGAAAAAACTTTTCCACCTCATTCTTTTAAAAAGGTCAATGATTCTTTCAGTAAGGCAGACAGAGAAAAGGTGCAATGAAGGGTAAGGAATGTTTTTCAAGGAATAATCCGGAGTAAATTTTTCCATTTCAATCTGAATAGGTTCGAATAAAAGCAGTTTAACCGGAAGTATATCAAGGAGAGCTCAACTTATAATGGTAAGGAGCAATATATTGATAATATTAGTGGTAAATATACATATATATGCAAAATCCACAGGTGCATATATACACATGTATATTTTAGAATAAAAAATTTCCGAGAGGATAAAATCCAGGTAGAACTCAATGTCCAGGACAGAGTAAGGATATAATAAAAAGGCTTAAACACTAATATTCCATGGTCATAATTTATTCCATTGGAATCGTAAATACGATCCAATTCATCAGACCTACAAATTCAAAAAGAAAACAGAAAAAAACTCACTCCGGAAATAAAAATAGAATTTAGAGAGAGTGTAATTATGAGAGTGTGGGACGAATGTTAGTTTATAAGAGAGGGGTTTAACAGAGAGAGTTTTATTTAAAATTAGGTGTGAGTGGAAGGGGGAAAAAGACTGTTGACGGATGTCTAAAACAGTATAAGGATACACATCGAGGTGACAATACACACACCATGGCCGATCAAATCTTAAAGAAGGAGGGAGAGGTAAGGAAAGAAGTGGTGGGGAAGAAAGATGGGGCGGGTGAAATTAAAATTGCAAGGGACGCTGTGTAATTGAGAAAATTTGACAAAAATAATATCGACTGCAGGTTAC
>CAWVQA010000202.1:94939-189939 GCA_963932145.1 Acanthosepion lycidas | reverse complement strand
ATCAAAGTTTCAAAGCCCTCTTTTCTCATTATGTAATCTAGAAATGTCAACTGTCTCTTCCTGATAAGGAAGAATCCTTTTTGCTTCCATTTTCTCTAAAACTTTGCCGTTGCTCACATGTTAAGTCCTTGGTATTTTTAGCATCCTTCTATAGAACCACATTTCTGGTGCTTCAAGTCTCTTTCATAAGGAGATTGACCAGCATTCACTGCCTTATAGGAGGACCATTATTACATAACATTTCAGCATTCTTTTGTTTCTAATGAAATTTATATCAATTCAAAGATAATGAAAAAGATCAAATTGTGGAGAGCCATGATTTCCTATGATTTGAAAGGACATGGTATTCTCATAATAATTATGTTAAAAATACTTTAAGCATTTGCGGAAATGCCACATTTTCTTAGCAAAATAGGAATGGAAAACAAATTCATTCTTCTATTTTCATTATACAAGAAAAATATTTTTACAATCTCGAATGGAGGCAGGTCGATTAAAGAATATGCAAACACTAAAAAAAGAACTAAAATATTTCATCAAATCCAAGAAAGGTGATATTTTCTGTGAAAAATCATTCTTGGCCAAATTGTTTATTTTTATTTAGTCAATTCTATTAATTAAACAGATAACTTCTGGAATTTTTCTTGATAAAAAAATCTGAAAACTGTCTTCAAATTATTTCTGAATATTCTGCCAATCCTGAAATGTTCATGATAAAACAAATAAAAATGTACAGGTGCTAAATTGAGGGAGTACAGAAGATGTGGAAGAACCTCCCATACTAACAATTCTATTTTTTTCTTTGGTTTCTTTAGCAGTGTGTATCCTTGCATTATCCTGTTGGAGAATGACTCCTTTCCTGGTGACCAAAGCAAGACACTATCCATGTAATGCTTTGTTTACCAGGTCAAGCAATAAGTATTTGCAAAGAAGGTTCTTCCATGTTCCAGGAGATCCCAAGGGACAACATTCATATTCCACCAGACATCAAAAGCAATGCCTCTGTGAATGGAGTACTGATTTTTTTGTGTTCGCACTGGCTTCTAGTTTTCTGTTGAACAATTTTATATTAAAAATAATTTGGTGTTTGTAAACTTTTCAAAAAAACCTAAAGTTAGTGAAAATTGAGTTATTTTTCAATAAAAATCAGCTACTTTAGACAGCTTACAAAGTTATATTTAAAAAAGTATTGAAAGTTAAGTTTTTGTTTGATTTCAGCAAATTTGCCCAATAAATTACCTACTATTTACATTATTCGGACTATTGTCCTCATCTTTGTCACCTTTATCCACTGTGCTATGTGTCCTCAAGAACACATGGCACAGTGGCTAAAAGCATTAGTTAGATCCAGTGACAGGACCCAATGAGTGAGAGTTCAATACCCGGTTAAGGCAACGGAGAACTTGGAGATAATTAATAACTGACATCCATTAGACATGGCATGTGGAACTAGAACAGTCTACACCAGTGAGTGAAATATAGGATTCAGTTCAACATTCCAACCACCTGAAGAAGGCCAGAGCATACAACAGCCGACACATTGTAATAAATATGACGACAAAGATGAGGACAATAGTCCTAATAATGTAAATAGCGTACATAATAGATCATCTCAGAAATATAGATAGAAAATGACTTGCTGTCAGAAAGAAATATTAAACTAATTTTAGATTCAACTTCCTACCATTCAATTTTCTTTTGAATGGTTGGTTGGCTCACAATTCATTATGATGTCATAGGTAATTACATTCCAAACACCATAGTACGACTTATTTTGTATGTATGCCTACCCAGTGTCCTGACAAATCAAATACTGACTATTTTATTTAAGATACTTTCATTCTCTATGTTGAAAATTTAACAGACGCATAAGGTTCTATGCCATCAATATTAATCTTATCGTTTAATCTCCAAACACAACTTGAATATGGAAAACATTTTATTTCCTAATGAATAACAAAGAATGCTGAACAGAAATAATTAGACAGATATGAACAGAGCTGAGATGTACATGAATTGAGAGAAGATAAATAAATACATCAAATTGAATGGACAGAGACAGATGAATATATTCACGAAAGTTTTACTGAAGATAACGAATTATGCCTGTAATTTCTTTGATAAATTTTTCTTGCTGACCGTTTAATTTTTGTATAAATTATGTTTAAAATGTATAGAAACTGCCCACAGTTCATATTTGTTCTTGTTAGGATTCTGTTATATACGAATAGAGTGTTGCTGCCAACACTTGAGTTTGAACATGGATCACCAGTGAGCAAATACAGGCTATCCCATTATTGAATTAACTAGATCATGTAATCAAAAAGAAAACCCATAAATAGTATTGTGGCATGTAAAGGATCACTATTTCTAATCTATCCTCTAATACTATACAGTTTGCTATTCTCTATACTATTCACTATTTCTACACTATTCTTCTATATGGATTACTATTCGGCAGTTATATTTCAAGCGAATATTATCAAGCAAGTACTATTAGTGCAAGTCTTATTCGAAGCCGTCTGACACCATTATTGTTCAATGGCATACTGTAGTTGTATCTGTGATTACAAAGTCTCTACTACAACAAGCATTATGAAAGTGATGAGTATTCATTGACATCACAAAAGGTTCCAAAGCTTTCAACTGGCTTCAGTGTTTATCAACAGACAAAGGAATTAAATTTCACTGTTTGCTCAGTGAATGTTTGCATCTTCTGGATAAATTTGATTTGAATATTTCAAGTGTTTGTCATGTCTTGTGAACATGATTATATTTTTGAGTTTGAAAACATCACCTGAACATAATGTAGTGTCAGTTCTGAGAATTTAAATAGATAGAGAATGCTAATCCATGAATCATAGGTGATTTTGTTGATTCATGTTTGTTTTGATTGAATTGCTTCTAAAATTTTAAATCTTTGTTTACCATTAGCTTTGCTGAGTGTCGTTCACAAAGAGCTGGTCTTACTGCGGCTGTTTCTGTATCCTGTGGTGTCAAATAGTATTTTAGTTGGAATTATGACAAGTGAGTCTCTGAGAAAGAGTTGTAGTTGTATTACATGTGCAAGTTTTTTGTTTTTCTTTTTAACCTATTTTTAGATGCATTCCAAAGAATTAAACAAAAAAAAAAAGAAAAACAACTTTTGAAACAGGAAAGAGTGCAATCCTCCAATATGGCAGAAAATACTGGATTGTTTCCTCACAAATAAAGTCAGAAGGTAGCAAAAATGTGATTTTATAGATGGTGAGAATACCATAGACACACCACATAAGCAAAGAAGAACTCTTAAGGAAAATGGAGACAAAAAGGAAACATACCCAGAATCAGGAAGTGCAAGTTGAAACTTCCTGGATACACAATGTGGAAAGAGGGTTTGGAAAAGATGACACTCACAAAACATATCAAAAAGAAAAAACAATGGAGGAAAGCAGTGGGCCACCTATCTGACTAGCTTACATGAATAGGTAGTGAACAGGAGGTAGAAGAGATGGCAAAAAAAACAAATAAGATCATTCACGTCCTGAAGGTACATGCCACATAGAATTCAATCATTCAACTGAATTTGGAAATAGAGGAAGTCATCAAAAAAAAAAAAAAAAAAAAAAATTATGGATGCGGATTTAGTGAAAGTCTGCATTAAAAGTAGTTTTACCTAACATAGGAAAAATTGCTACAAAATCGAAACTTTAACCTGAAAACTTAAGTCATGTTCTTAAATAACCTCATCAGATCAAGATTTTCATATGGATGTCATGCATGACGCCAGACCTGTTCAGAAATATCTAAACTGTCAGCTTTATACAAGTGCTTTTTAAAAGTCTTTAGAATGGCTTTGAGCAAGTGAAACCTATGGATCAGCGTGAGCCACACATTTCTTTGAATCTTGTCTAGTTGCTGCTACAGAATCACAAAGAACTGTACTAAATAACAGAAACTACATCACTTGATGACTTGCAACAACTGAATGTCACATATAACTCAAAAAGAAAATAATGATATAATCAAGATGTTGACATTCCACACTACATCAAACAAAAGGTTAGGAAGGAAACCCCCATCAAGCTGGAACGATCAATAACAGTTACTGGACTTAAACTTATTTTACTGCAAAATTGTCTTAAGAGAAATATTTTATAAAAATGTTTCCTTATAAGGAAATGGCTAATATTATCGGGTTGGTGCATAATTATCAGGCGTTTTTGTAGGAGAGTTATTTGTTAATAAAAATAACAGTTTCATTTACTTTTTTTAATAAAAATATTTTAAGGTTATAAAAATGTGTGTTGTTAATCATATGCTCTAGAATAATCATTTAAAAATGTTATTGTTGAATTGTTATGTTTTTTTATAATAAATATTATTTTTAAAAACGCCTGATAATTATGCACCAGCCCAATACCATTATACTTACACTAGATTTGATTTTAATGTAGCCTGTGTTCATAATTTTTAAACTTTCTCTAATAGATAATGAATTGATGTTTATTACGATGTGTGTGCTTTATGCATGTTTTTTACACTGTTAGATCACCCAATACAAGGCTCAAGAGCCACTCAAAGTCGAGGGTTACTGAGTAAGATTGTTGTAGGGGAAGGGGAAAAAGGGATTAAGGAGTGCATATTATGGAAATGTGTAAAATAGATATCAGTCAACCCTGTAACTGAAGAGACTAAAATTCTAGCTGATAGGAAAGAATCCTCTTGGAAGGACATTACACAAAGTAATAGTTTGGGGTTGGGGAAGGAGCACAGAATGGGAATCATTTACTACTGACATGGCATAGCAGGTTCGAGCTGTCAGTACGGATTTTGTTTTTCTTTTTATCCTTTTGTCTTAGTTATTGTTTTTGAGTGCAGCTCATTACAATAAAATGCATTAATCAGTGTGATGTTGCTCAGACAGTGATGTCAACGAACACTTCTTGGTGTTTTTGTAATGTCAAATCAAAAGCCTAGAATGCTTTGGGTTTTCTCTGATTAGAAAAATTTTGATCAAGACCAAGAGGTCAACCAAAGGAATCACTGACAGTTATGCAGAGAAATTAAGGATGTTCCGACCATCACGCACACAAAGTTTCCAGCAGTTGTGATGGATCTTGTTTCACGTTTTTAATCAGGGTTTAATGGTTAACGCTGTTGATGATAAGCAGGTGTTGGAGAGTTGTGAAACCTTAGATAGAAAGTGTGACTGGTAGAAATATATACATCTACTGATAAAACTCTGTGTCACCTCATAAGGCCAAGATGATGCAAGATGAGTTACAACAACATTATCGCAAAAATATGGTCTCTAACACTATAAAATCTGATGTCCACTATAATTAGCACAATGTCCAAAATAGTTTTGTGATGTCAACAACTACTCGTTGCCACTTTTGTAATGTCAACGAATACTTGATGTCACTTTCGTAATGCTCGTTGTAGTAGAGACTTTGTAATCGCAGATACAACTATAGTAATGCATTGAACAATACTGGTGTCAGACGCATTTGATTAACACTTACACTAATAGTACTTGATCGATAATACTTGCTTGAATAGTAACCACCGAAAAGTTAACTGAATAGTAATCCGTATAGTGATCACTTAGACGCCATGCTAATTCCCATATATACATTTCCTTTACCATCATATGATCTACTTATTCAAAATGGGATTGCCTGTGTTTGCTCTCTGGTGATCTGCGTTCAAACTCCAGTGTTGGCAGCAACACCTCCCCTTTGAAATGACTTCCCCTGACTTCGGTTCAATAGTTGACATTCTTTTTCTTTTGTCATAAACTCTTAGTTCAACAATTTCTGATGTTGTGGGTACGTTAAACGTGTCATACAGAATTTCCGCTGGTACCTCTTTTCGGAAACTTTTTAAATCAATGAATGTATGTTTTAACTGATTAAGGTGTTGTTTATGTTCTCACCTTTGTCTCCGTACCATGTATACCATTTTGCCAACCAGTTTTTTATAATGCCATCTTCCCAGAATTCTTTTCTGTGCTGATACATCTGAAAAAAATACTTTATCTCTACGTTTGAAGTATCTACTTATATTGTTATTTCTAGATTTCCAAATGATTTTTTTACTTATATTTTCAGTAAACCCCTTGCTTCTTAATGACTTTATTGCCTTGCTTGGGGTGAATTAATAAGAAACGAAAAAAACAAAAACAAAAAAAAACACCCACTTTTAAGCTGCCCTAGGCCAGCATGATGCAACTGACATATAATTGTCAAACCAGCTATTTCCAGAACAGAGGAAGTTACCTATGAATCCTTATAGTCCGAATTAGAGACCACAACAACCCCGAACTGATGTGGCAGTGGGGTGATCACTCCAACAGCCTCCGACAGAGGTACCAGTGGAGATGTAATTAATGGAAAAATGGAATACAACCCCTCAAAGCTGAGCTTTTGGGAAATAACTTTCATACTACTGCACAATCTGCCGTAAGTGAAGATAGAAAAAAAAAAAAAAAGATGACATGAGTCATATCACAGTGAGAGAAAAAAAAGTACTGAGAGAGGTACCCATAGCAACGCCATCTGTATCAATGTTACCTAGGTGATAATAAAACACAATGTGTGTAATACATGCTAATAAATTTTATGTTTCTTTAATATGAAGGGTTTAATTTTAAAATCAAAGAATGAGTAATGGTTTTAAACATTATTTATGAGGTCTTTAGTATCATTAATTAAGGTATTTGTGAGTAGATTTGCTACATTTGATGAGGCCAATATTTCATCGTTAGGCTAAGATTTGAAGAAGTCCGTTTGTGGAATTAATACTCAATCTTCCTTGTAAAAATAGTGAGACTAATTTATTTAGTGATTATTGAAACTTGATATGCGAGGCTAGGGACATGAGATTATTGTGTGAAGAGAGGAACCGGATTTATGGAGTTTACATTACCATATTGCAAGACAAGTTGGTAATGACCAATTATTTATTGGATTTGAATAGATATGAACACACTGTGATGCGAAAAGATTGCGACAGAGGTATATAATTCCCAAAAGGATAGAATCCAGGTAGAACTCAATGTCCAAGACAGAGTAAGAATAAAGAATATTATAATAAAAGACTAACACTAATATTCCATAGTTAATTTATTACATTGGAATCGTAATCACGATTCAATTTATCAGACCTACAAATTTCTAGGTCTGATTAATTGGATTGTGATTACGATTCCAATGTAATAAATTATAACCATGGAATATTGGTGTTTGAGTCTTTTATATTGTGTGTGTGTGTGTATATATATATATATATATATATATATATATATATATATATATATATATATATATATATACACACACACAGAGGAACAAACGTAGAGAAATAGTAACAGACAAAGTGCCAGATTATCAATTTATTTAACTGTGGTGGTACACGTGTTATCCATGTTCAGACGAAAATAAATCTCTAAGCTGTTATTTAATACGGAGGGGGAGGAAAGAGGCATGCTTAGTAAATTGATCTCGTTTTTTTATGTATTTTTATAAGGTTAACCGAATTACAAGACATTGTTATATGGTAAAAGGGTGATTGATTGAAATAGAGAAAGTGATAAAAATCTCAAATGTAAATAAAGAAATGAATTAAAATAAATTTGATACTGAAAGGATTTATTACTTCGTGCATCATATTCACAATTGTACCTAAGATTTACAATAGGCTACTTGTGACAATAACCTACTCCCAAAATAGGAATAAAGTTTAAACCCTTACTTTCAATATATGGAGAAATTATAAATTTGAAAAGAGGCGGTTAAAAATTAATTAAATTATCATTGTTGGGGAATGAGAAACTCGGAGTCGGCTGTTTATCGAATTTTATACGGAATATATTTATTTTCCAAGTGTAGCTTAGATGTGGCACAAGGCCAAAAGTATGGGGCACCCAGTGAGGATCGAACTCAGTCGTAATTGTTCTAGCGAGACGAGCTTGCTGACCATTACATCACCTCGGGGTGCCTTAAACATTACATGAAATATACTAGGTACTCTACTCACGAACTGAACAGAAATCAAAAAAAGATTTTAAATGATTTCTTTGAACTTAAATTTCGGATCTATTTGAAATATTATGGTCTGTGGCTAATCGGAATTAAAAGAAAAAATGATTTCCGTATACAAAAATTTTTAGGCATTTTAAAAGCATTTATTTAGTACTTTTTTTCAGAACCAATCGACTACTTGAGCCGCCATTGTATACGAAAAATATAAATAATTTTACAATTCTCTTTAAATTCAATATCTGTCCTAAATGTGTTTCGAAGTCTATTAGTAAATTTAAGGATTATTAGGTTGGTGCAAACATAATGACGTAATAATGTCGGTTTTTGACGTAACGTCAAAAAATGACATTATTACGTCATTATGTTGGCACCAACCTAATAATTGTTTAATTTTTAAGTAAAAAAAGTAAACATCACTTAAAAAAAAAAAAAACAGTTAATTAATCCTTAAATTTACTAAGAGACTTCGAAACACATCTAGGACAGATATTCTACTTGCACACGCTTGTCTGTGAGGTCAAAGAACAAAATAGAAAGACCTTAATTCTAAACCTATCCGAAAAAGCGCGCAAAAGTTAAAAATAAAAACCTAAAGTACGGGAAACCAGCAGTGCAATAATCGTGAATTTGTTATTTATATTTAACGCTAAGTTTTCTTTAACCTTATCTAACCAATTGCTTAACATAATATTTTATTCTATACGCTTTTATTAAACGTAATATTATATTAACTTTTTATACGAACTAAACGAGAGAGATATTATAATGTTGCTCCGATATTAAACGGAGTCAACGGGAGATATCAGAATTATCTCTTTTTGTACATCCATTCCAAAAATAATCTAACATTTGTTAAAAGGAAAAAAAATAACACCCTTTTTTAAAAAAATGATTCACACTTCAAATGACATTAAATTTTACATTTCGAAAATTTTCAAACATGTCTCCGACTCTTGTGACGAACAGCAACGTGATGAATTTTAAAATTGCACTGAAAAATTACAGCTGATGTTCTTAAAAATAAATATTGAGTTTAAATTTTTTCCTGTCAAATTTAAAAAAAAAATAACATTTTATTAAATTATGCAAGCACCAATTCTCACGAAAAAATTGAGTTTTATTGAATTGTTTTTGGCAAGATGCGGACCGAATTTCCCATATGTTCACACTCGATATTTCATTTTTTTTTTACTGAAATAATGACTTCGTTTTTATACAGCTTTAAAAAGTATACACGTGATATTATTGAAAGGGGTGGGGACTGAAGCATATCACACAAAGACTAAAGTCTTTTCATTAATCTGTTCAGTAAAATATGCATTTATTAATAAATAAGTCCTTAAAATTTCATAAGAATCGGATAACTTCTTGATTTTTGGAAAATATTTTAAAACAAGGTGTATCGATTTTTTGCTTTCGTTGCGGAAAAAAGGATCCATTTTGGCTGCACCTAAAATATACATATCAAAATGGCTAAATAATGGATTAGCTGAAACGTCGTCTTAACATGTATTCAAGAGGGATTCGATCGGATAAGAATAAGAAAGATTACTTAAGAATCTTTTTTTTTTTTCGTTTTTACAGATTGCTGTCTCAGAAAAAAAATGTAGAAATTCGGCCATTTTGAGCGCCAACAAAACGCTGAAACTGCAGTGATTCCCAACGGGTGACTTTAGAACCAAATGTGGGCCTGAGAAATATTTTAAATGGCCCTGGTGACACCAGGAGCAGTGTAACCATTACTCAGGATTTATATTTTCTGCTATATTTTGCTTTTGTATAATAAAATGTATTTCCGGTTACATGAAATTTCTACTTGTGTTTATAAGGGCCTGAAATTTTTTGACACCAAAAATGGGCCACAAAAAAGAAAAGATTGAGAATCACTGTCTTAAAAGTAGTCTTCATCCAGTAACTACTAAAACAAAGTTTATCAACAAGCGATATGAGCTTAAGCTAGAAAAGTTTCAATTTTCCCAACTGTTCTATAAAATTTTACCTGAAAACCTGTAATACTAAAATATGCAAATAAATTGTAATTAAGTCTTTCTTCTTTCGTCCGTAGTTGTTTTTTTCATAACATATATAAATACTTGTCTGTGGATTTGTATAAAACTTGTTTGATAAGCATAGAGGAAACTATATTTGTATACAGAAAATATAAACTTACCTCGTAAAATGCCAAGAGGGCGTGCTTACCGATGCCATTTGCAATGAAGGAACTACGCATGTTTACCATAAGAAAAAAGAAACCGCAGGCAGCCCGTTCTATCGTATATAACGGTACAATTTTTTGCGAGAATAGCCCGGATTTCCGGTTAGACAATTTGCATACGTGCTTTGAACTGTTTTAGATACGGCAAAACTGGCAGTGTCTGTGATAAAATCGTTGTGAACGGTTGAGGACACAATTATTTTATTTCTGCAATAATAACGATATTGTGCACGGTTGAGATCATCCGGGCGGGGTTTGAAAACGAAACTGTAGTATTGTCTGAGTTCATTTACTGCAATAATACAGTAAGGGACCTGTTTTTTTTTTATTTATAAGATGGGGAGGGTCCGTATCATAGATTTGGTGGTGGTATGATATCCTTGCACCAGCCCTGGACCATCCCTTTCTTCACTAAACAATTTACTTATCCATGCGCTGTTTCTTAAATTTGGGATGGATAGCTGTGATGTTTTTAGGCAGTACATGTCCATTTATATATGTTTCATTAAAAACATTCAAACAAGGATTTATTACACTTTTTAAATTTAAATTTTTTTGGACATAATCATACTAAAAGGATATAAAAAACATGACGTTTTTAATAAAAACTATTTATCTGTTTGAGTAAAAGCCACTTATAAGGAATTAAACCTTGCCAAAATAAACTAGGATCTGGAATTGTAATGAAAGAAGTGATGGTACCTCTGGATCCATTATAAAAGATGTGGAATTAGTAAATACCAAACACTTCAAATACCTTGGTGTATGGGTCAGTTATAACCAACTTAGTCTAGGAGAAAAGCAAACGGAACATAGAATAACCTGCACCAGAAGTAGTTTCGCCCAACACCGAAAATTGTTATAAAACAAAAAATTCAAGCTGAAATTTCGAGTCATGTTCTGAAATAGCTTCGGTAGATCAATAGTTTAAAAAATGGCCTTGAGCGAGTGAATCCTGTGGGTCTTGGTAAAGACCACCATTCTTTGAACATTGGGGATTGACGCTATAGAATTACAAACACATAACTGAACCAAATGGCAGAAACCACATCATCTGAGGACTACCAATAGCGGCAACAACTAAAATGGATAGCACATGTAACTCAAAAAGAAAATAATGACACAAGATATTGACATTCCACACTACTATTTCCCCGAAAAAAGAGAAAGATTTTATAAAATTCAATCGAAACTAATACTTGCTGCTTGGTCAATGAATGCCGAATGTTTCCTTAAAAGGTATCACGTAATATTACCATTATTTTATTTGTTTATTTCTGAATGAATGAACAAAGACTAATGTATATAAGAACTGTCCAGAACATTTGATCGGGCGCTTTCCGTTATTCGTTTATTTCTAATCAAGATACAAAACATTAATAGCTTATGCACCGCTGATGAGGTTTAGAATATATCGAAAGCATGCCCCTACCCCGTAGAGGTGCAAAGAGAACCATCTTCGTGTTGGATATGTGCAGATTCCGGTATAACCTTGACCAATGTCGGCGTTCTAGTTCAAGTGTAACTCGGACCTATGTGTACTTTTTTTTTATTCCAGTGGAAACCGGACTTATGTCTAATTCTTAAACCTGTACACCACAGAACCATGTCTACCATATATTAATTCCTTGTGTTTTTTCATCTCTTAAGATTTATCTCCGACATTAGATTAACAAACCTAATCTAACCTTAATTCCCAGGGATAGAAACTGTAGTAATATTTGTTAATCATATTTTAAAATACAATTTTAAAAGTCGATATATGAAGATGACTTTCTTCTCGTCGCAGTATCATCATATGATAGAAGCACCGCAAGTTCTGTCTTGTTCTCACAAGACAAGGCACAAATCTGAAGCTGGTTTGCTCAGGGCCTGAAATGTGTCATCTCTAGTTAAAGAACATCCCCATTGCCACTACAGGGGAAGGTCAAATGACAGCTTTGTAGATCTGGCCTCAAGAAACTGCACAGTTTTGTCTTTTCTAAAAGGAGTACATTTGGGGCCCCGCATTAAATCACATTCGCCCTTGTGATATGGGGAGTTACAAGAAATAGGCAGTTCGCAAACTCGATTTTGGAGTTGTCGCGGGAGATGAGCGCTGAAAAGACACATGATCTCTTTTCTGTTGGCCGCAGTCAGTACAAGTTCCGGAGAAGCTACCCACTCACTGATGTTATCAACCCATTTCATGTGTTGCCACCTGGGTCTTCGTTGTTCCTCGACTTTGTGTTGCATAATTACTTTGGTCAGTATGTCTTGCCTAACCACCTGTCTGAACCAAGTTAGTTTCCATCGTTTGAACTGTTATATAATATTAGTCCTCTTATATGGCAGTAAATGCTGGACAATCTCCTCATAAAGGAAGAGAGTTGAGGAAACAGAAATTCGGTTCTAAAGAGCGACGCTGAGAATACCATGGACTGAACATCTGAGTAGCAAGGAAGTTTTAAAGAAAATGAAAACAAAAAATGACAATAATGTCAAGAATCAGAAAAAGACATTAAAAATTTAAGGAACACGTAATAAGGAAAAATGGGTTTGGAGAATTTGACACTCATAGAATATATGGATGGCAAAAGGGACAGAGAAAACAACGAGTAACCTACCTAACTGGCTTGTGTAAATGGATGTGAAAACTGAGTATGGGAGGGATAGCGAAAAGACACAAAGTCTACAAATGATAGGAAGTTGTGGAAGCCAGACAACAAATATAGGAAGTGGTTCCTAGAGACGCATAAATGTCTTCACCAGACTCCCCAAGTATTCGATTATACTGTGCTCTCTGTCCGAGAGAGGGAGCCATTTTTACAAGTACTTGATTCCGAAAGTTTGCGTGTTCACATCACGCTGGGGTCACCATTTGTAGGAAATTCAATCGTCCATCTTTTTTTTTTATATAATAAAAATCCGAACGTCCGAATTTCAAACAATGATAAAATAAAGAAAATATAGTTATACCTGTTAAGGAATCTTTTGTACTAAAAACAAAAAAAAAAAAATAACAAACTATGTACATGAATTAAAAAAGAAGAAAAAGTATTAAAATAATCATTAGTTGAGCTGAAGTCTTTGGCTAGTTGGTTCACAGAAAAAGAAATTCTGTGGCTGAGAAACGGCTTTTATCGTTTGCAATTATTCACTGACCATCTTTATTGCTTGAGGCGATTCGTTGGAAGTCGCCGAATGATTGTCAGCAAAGATTCACTGATCGTCCAAGCTGTTGTTATTGTAGTTGATTCGTTTGAAATCGCCAACTGGTTGACAGCGAAGATTCACTGACCGTCTTTGTTGCTGCAGACGATTCGTTTGAAGTCGCTGACTGATTGTCAGCGAAGATTCACTGACCGCCCAAGCTGTTGTAGTGGATTCGTCTGAAGTCGCTGACATGTTTCTTTCAGCACGCGTTGTCGGGAGACAGTCGCATATCTTCCGTATCCTGACGACCTGGAAACCGTCACACATGTGTATGAAGAGCTTGGTCTCTGCTTGAAAGTCAAAATTTTGTGGGTTTTATGAGAAATTTTTTCCCTAGATAGGCTCGAGTAAAATAGGGTCTTAGTTTTTTTTTCTGATTGGTCAATTATTTCACATGGTGATATTAATTTTTAACCAATAAACACTTTAATTTAAACATGTTGTATTGTGGAATCTTTTTTTGTATGTTTGTAATATTGTCTGTTATTGGTAGAAAAGAGAAGTTTGAAGGTGTTTTAATATGGCCTGTATGTTGGTATGTGATCGTATTGTAAATAGCGTTTCTTTCCTATAACTCTAATCACTCCGCTTCTGCTATAAGTGTTCATTTCTCATCTCGACACACTAGGATATATACGAATAGTGATATGAAAAACCTGAACATTATTTGGAAGCTAATATTGTTCTCCCACACGCATTCTGGTCTGACCATCTCTGGTTGCGACATTCCGTGTTTATATTTGTCTTGGGTAAGTACTGCCGCGTCGTTTTACGTTCTTGGTAATGTTACCACCGACGGCGCTCGCACTATTCACTATATTCGACATCGGCTTCTGTATGATGTCTTCTTTCCCACTAGATCTGACTACTAATCTGTCCGTGACGTCTTTGCCTCACTGTTGCTATCTCCGATTTGGAACTTTCTAATAAATAAACGAATAACCGAAAGCGCTAGCTTAAATAATTTTCAGTAGTTTACTGCGTACACTAACCACTGACTTACGTCCGCTTGTATTAACATGACAATGTTAAGGTAAAAAGAAAAAAAAAAAAAGATCTTTAAAAAAAAAAAAACCCAAATCCCCCTTTTTTGACATTTAGTCCAGATTTGTCAGAATGAAGCTTTTCACTATAAAAAAATCATTAACGCAAACCTGAGGGCTATTCTACTTGTCACCTGCTAACAATATGGGAAGACTTGCAACAATAAAGAGAAAATACTTTTAAATCTTCGCTGGAGAAATCAAGCCAGTATTGATGAAGGACTGCGAAGTACACACAGATATATCATATATATATGTATAGAAGTGTACAAATTATGTGCGCGTATGCAACTGAGAGTTCGTATACGTGAGTGCGCATTTCCGGTTTTCTCCTTTTACTTCTTGTATGTTTTTCTGTTTCTTAATACCCTGCTTAGCTTTGGAAATACATCTTTGGCCATTCCCAATCCGTCTTCGGATCTCAGTGTCGCTCTTTGCGTTAGATCACTTCCCAGATATTTAAATTTTTCTACTTGTTTGATTTTAGTCTCCCCGATTTGTAATTTGAATTTTGGGCCCATCTTTTTGCTGATAACCATGCATTCTGGCTTTTTATAGTTTATATTTAGTCCTTTCTTCTCGCTTTTCCTTCGTTACCTACTGTAAAAGCATTTTGTAGTTTCCTTTTCGTGTCTTCTATCAACACTGTGTCATTTGCCTATTTTATGTTAAGATTGTGGCCACTAATAATAAATCCCGGTAGGACTTCTAATTCACTCAGAATGGCCTCTCTGTATAGATTGAATAAATCCGGTGAGAAGACACACCCTTGTCTTATGCCCCTTTCTATTTTTGTTTATCTACATCTCTGAAAATATGCATTGGTTTAAGTAAGCAAATATGAATCTATTTATCCACAAACATACAACCACGTACGAATACAGGTGCACAATCGTCCACACACACTCACATACAGGGAGACTATCTCTGTAACGATATAGTCTTATACAGGGAGATTATCTCTGTAACGTTATACAGGGAGATTATCTCTGTAACAATATAGTCTCATACAGGGAGATTATCTCTGTAACAATATAGTCTCATACAGGGAGATTATCTCTGTAACGATATAGTCTCATACAGGGAGATTATCTCTGTAACGATATAGTCTCATACAGGGAGATTATCTCTGTAACAATATAGTCTCATACAGGGAGATTATCTCTGTAACGATATAGTCTTATACAAGGAAATTATCTCTGTAACGATATAGTCTTAGGTACTGCAGAAGGATACTGAAAATACTATAGGCAGAATATATGAACGAGAAAATTCTAAGGAAAATGGATAAAAAAAGGACACTTGTGGTTAGGAAAGGAAAACAGACAACTGAAATTTCTGGTAAACATAACGAGAAAGTAGGCTTGGAGAATTTAACACTCATAGGGCATAATGAAGGCAAGAGGGAAACACTGAATCATCTATTTAACAGGTTTATGTAAATGGATGGCACAAACATGACCGAAGAGTATGTTAAGGAGACAAACGTTACTTAAAGCTATCAAGAACAGAAAGCTGTGGTGGCCACGTCATGAAAGGAGACAACACAGGAAAGAAAAGGAACATATAATGCTTGTTACCTATCGCCGTCTCAAGAGCAATGGAATCGGTTGTTTCGGACAGAATAGCGGCTGTAATTTTTTATTTATTTCATATTCAGTAAGGCCATTAATATCTGACAAATATATGGCATTATTTCTTTTTTTAACTTTAAACCATAAAAATAATTTTAAAAATATCGAACAAACAATTAGCAAACGTCTCGCAAAGTCAGACGCGTCACCCATTTCAGTAAGGCATATCCAGGAGAAAAAAAAGAAAGCTTTTAGTGTATTTAAGCATGTAATGCTTTAAAAAAAAAAATCAAGATATTACAAAAGCACTCTAGATATCGTAGACGACATTACCGTATATAAAAAGCAAGCAAGTTAGCAGTACATCGTATAATGTTTAACACAATTACGAGAAGAGAAAATAATGATATAATCAAAATGTTGACATTCCACACTACTTTAAACAAAACGCCAGGAAAGAAACTTCCATCATATACGAAAAGGAGGGATAACAGTGAACTTGAGAAGCCATTAGATTGTTCTCGTTTTACGTGTCATGACTTTTCCCAAGGATACATGGTCCAGTGGATAAAAATGTTGGTTGTAGTAATCCAGTGACCCAAAGAGTTCAATACCTTGCCGCAGTAGAGGTGATCAACCACTTGGAGAGTTGAGTTCATAAAGAGAACTAACTGAACTAAAAATATCCAGAAAAGGCATGGCGCGCGGAACAATCTATCTCAGTGGACTAAATAAAGGATTCGGTTCGTAATTCCAACGTATATACCCTGAAGAAGGCCGGCGCGTACAACAGCTGAAACGTCGTGAATATGACAAAAATGTGGACAAGAGTTCGAACAATATAAATAATGTAAATAGTTACAATACCTCATCTCAGAAATATAGGCAGACACCTTAGAAGGATCTTAATATTTTTTTTAATTTAATTCACCTACATCTGTGCCATTTTTAATTTTTAGTAGTTAGTACTGGAGCCACATTGAAAACTTAGCAACTCCCCATAAAATTTTGTAATGCTATAGTTTGACACTGAAAGAAACTAATGTTATGTCTTGGTATTTCATCGCTCACCATACGATCTCCTCCCCACAAACAAACAAAACTTCTGTCACCAATCTTTCACATTAAGAATTTCACAGCGAATAATGCTTTTGACACTATAGCACATTAACTCAAAGTTCGTGTAATTTTTCGCTGCTTTTCGGCTACTTAATTGACTCTGGCACATCAAATACTGTGTATTAAACATGGATGTTAACAAAGCGTATAGAATCGAAAGTGAGATTTTTCTCGCCGATTTACAGCTAGCTAGCCAGCCACTAAATCAAGAAAATATTACTTAAATAAAAAGCCAGAGAAAACGCAAAATTCTACGCTGACTAGCAAAAATTGTGAGAACCAGATATCACCCGATGATTATGTTCGCGTGTTCTCTATATAAAAGAACAATAAAAACAATGGTTCAGATTGCTTACTTCACTTTCAGCTAGTGAAGAGTGATGGCCGTTGGTTTAATGTTTGTTTCGGACTTTAGTGTTAAGTTATAGCAAACCTTCGTACTTAATATCTCACAGAGATCTCGTTCAGTTAGTTTTATTTGAAATAGCATTTTTTAAAATTCTACCCAGCTTTTTTAATCATTTCATCGCAAGTAAGGCAAAAAAGCCACTAAGAAGCAAGAGGTTATTGCGTGTGAGTGAATATGAGAAAAAAAAACTATTAAGGAGAGAGGACAATAAAGGAACAAAAGATAACGATTGACATTGCATTTAAATTTTTGAAGATCAAAGTTGACTGGAAAGCAAGAAACCACAAGTGTGAGAAAACAAACTGTTAGAACAGAACTTACGCTTACCTTTAGGTGTTTCAACTATAAAACGATAAGAACTTGCTGCTAATCTAGTATTGCGCTTATATTCATAAAATCTAGGTGTAGAGGACCGTGTGTTAAAGTGTTGTTGAATTGGGAACAGGCGCTGTTTATTCCTGCTAGAAGAAGGTCCATCTACAAGAACATGGCGGATTCAAGTTGAATCCAACCGAAGATGTGAAGAAAACAAACAAGACCTATATATATATATATATATATATATATATATATATAACAAATATATGTATTAAACAACAAATTTACAAATGACAAAGACATTAACATTTGTGTTTGTGTGTGTGAATGTAAAGAGTTTGTATTTTGATGAATGTTCGTTCGTAAGTACGTGTATGTGTTTCATGGCGTTTTCCTACAAGTGGGCGAAAGCGCTGATCTCTATGAGAGATCACATTTTTAAATGTGTCCGCTGAAATGCAAAGTGAAAAAGAGAACGAGGCAAGAAGTTGCCCAGTGTTTATGTTTATAGTGTAGGGAGAGCGTCCCCTAGTGAACAATTAGGAAAGTAAGGAGGAGTTAACATAGGTGCCATAGAGGAAAGTTCATAAAAAGAATTACCATGAAAATATTTATAGAAAAAGCATAAGGAAACTATGTTACAGTGATGGAAAAGTGACTGAAGCCGTGGTGCTAGGTCAGGACCAATAACATTGCAGATTTTTCATTGGATTTCATCAAGAATCTCTAAATATATAACAGAAGCCCCAGACAAGATGTGACAGCGATACTCATAACATGGACGAATGATAGACTTATAAATATGTATGATATATTTTGACGAGAAAAAAAAATTGTCTATCACGACATGGCGAACCAACTTTTTTAGCAGCAGACCTAGCATCTTTCCACCTCATGTCAGCAGAAATCGTTAGGTCGAGAAGGCGCAATGATTCATTTTCCCGGAGGTTAGCATCAGCCGTGCTGATGAACGGCAAAAAGGGTTCTCTCAGACGAATAAAGAAAACAGTTTCGTTTTGGAGGCGTTAAAATTAACAAGTCATCCCTTGCCCCAGTTAACAACAAAATGTAGGTCAATTTTGAGATCAGCTACCAATTTGACATTATCGAACCGATCAGAATTCCTAATAAGATTTAATATTTTCGGACCTGCACTTTCGTGCTAGGCCTTGTTACTTTTTCAGTGTATAAGTTTTAGGAACTTCTGTATCTAACCATTGCAATTGTAATACATTTTATAGACGTATTTTATGTTACATAAATTCTTACTTTACATAAAATGTCTTATATTCTTAATCTTTTTTTCACAGATGTATATTTCTTTTAGTTCCGTCTATGTATGGAAGGCTTATGGCCAAATCACGTTGAAACACCGGTTCTCGTCTGGTCACCGAAGTTAAATGACATCAAGCCTGATCAGTTCCTAGGTGAACGACTGTTTGGGAATGTCGAGTATTGTAAGCTTGGATATGCGGGGTGATGTCATGGATAACGGTTCGAAATTGCAACGTTTTTTTTTTCTCCGATTTGCAATTCCAGTCGAGTTCATAATATTCGTTACGTGCCTTTGGGAAAAAAAGTGTTAATCCACCATTTCTTCAGCCAGCTATGGGTTAAATAGAAGGACTTTCATAGTAGCACTTTACGCATTACGTGCCCTTGAAATTTCAACTGTCTCTTTTTACGATGCTAAAAGTAAAAACAAATAGAGAAATCTCCAATACATTTTTAAAAACTCAAGGAATAAAGACGTATTTATCCGTACGTCGACTTCAAAGAAGTATGGCACAAGGCCGAGGTCATTTCGGAGTCTCATACGTATATGTGACCATAGAAAAACAACTGTTCAATTCTCCTCGGGGTTTACGGCCCTATCACGTTGAAACACTGACTCTCGTATACAATCAACGAAATTAAACAACGCCGTGACTGCTCAGTAGCTAGATAGACGAATGTTTCAGAATACCAGGTGGGGTAATGTGTACCGACTCATAATTGGAAATCGGAGAGCTGAGTTCCAGTTGGGTTCGTTATATTCACTTATAACTTATACACAAATACATCCGAGAAAGGCATGAATCCACCTCTTCTCCCTCCAGCTGTGGGTTAATTAGTAGGGCTTGTATTCGCAAATCATGATTATCTCCAAAAATATTTTTACAATCCCAAAATATTTTTGGCTTTAGATAATCTGCAAGAGGTTGATAAGCTGCGAAATTTGCTACTGATGGAAGACAGGGTATATTTTTCTGCAACAATCAACTTCACTCCAATCATTTTTATTGCTGCTGCTGTTGGAACTGTTCAACTGATCTGGTTTTTGGTATCTGGTAATGCTATTTGCTTTTGATTCTGTAGCACCAATCTGTAGTCTCTGATGAAGAATTGTTTTCTTTAAGACCTAAATGATTCATTTGCTTGAAAACATTTTTAATCGTTGATCTGAGAAAATGATTTCCTTCTCTTCTTCTTTTAGTCCTGTAGACTCTACTGAGGTGTATGGGACCACAGTTCTCACGTTCAAGAACAGGGGTACAATTAAAGGCCATAAATATGGCAATGGTGAAATTATCAGTTTCCATGTAAGAAAAAATCAGCATCCATTGACCAAACAGCATTACCGTCAGTTGAAAATTATAAAGTCTTTCTCCTAAAACAGATTTTCAGTTTACTAGTTTTGCTCTTTCTAGTATTGATGGCAATTTCCTTCCTAACTTATTTACAGTAGTCAACATTTTCATTATATCATTATTTTATTTTCTACTTACATGTGCTACCTATTTTTGTTGTTGCTGTTGCTGTTAGAAATGTTCAACTGATCTGGTTTTGGGGATTTGGTAATGCTCTTTACTTTTGATTCTGCAACACCAATCTATAGTCTCTGATAGATGATTGTCTTCTTTAGGACCTAAAGGATTCAGTTGCTTGAAGACATTTTTAATCACTGATCTATAGAGATGATTGTTTAGAGACATTTCTGAATGAGCTGGATGCCATGCCTTCCTAAATTTTATTTAAGGTAGTGTGGAAAGTCAACATCTTGATTATATTATTATTTTCTCTTCTAATTACATTTGCTATTCATTTCTGTTTCTACTGCTGTTGGATGTCTTTAAGAGATGTGGTTTTCGTTATTTGGTAAAGCTCTGTGATTCTGTAGCATAGGTCTATTGGGTCTGATAAAGGAGTGTCTTCTTTAAGATCTAAAGGGTTCATTCCCTCGAAGACATTTTAATCTTTGATCTGAGAAAATGGTTTCATCCTCCTCTTTTTAGTCCTTTAGACTCTACTGAGGTGTATGGGACCACAGTTCGAAATGACACTAAACGTTCAGGAACAGGGGGACAATTAAAGGCCATAAATATGGCAATGGTGAAATTATCAGTTTCCATGTAAGAAAAAAATCAGCATCCATTGACCAAACAGCATTACTGTCAGTCGAAATTTATAGACTCTTTCTCTTAAAACAGATTCTCAGATTCACAAGTTCACTATAATTGCTCTTTCTAGTACTGATGGCAGTTTCCTTCCTAACCTTTATTTAAGGTAGTGTGGAAAATCAAAATCCTGATATTATTATTTTATCTTCCAGTTACATGTGCTATCCATTTTAATTGTTAACATAGGTGGAGGATGTACAGCAGGTGCAATAGATAGCAACAGTTGGATTCGCTACATTCACTCAGATGCAAATACACTTGGAAAAGTATGAATCAATTTACTCCCTCAGCTATGGATTAAATAGTAAGACTTGTATCTAGATAAATCATTGGTATTCTAAAATAAATTATAAATGAAATATACACTTGAAAAAAAAATTCTTACAATCCAAATCAAGTCACTGGGGAAGGTCTCCGTGTGATGTGGGTTTTGTTGTTTGATAATGTTTTTTGTTTTATTGTAGTAAAATACCTTTAATCATTTCTAAGATACAACGGTTCAGAGCTCAATCTAACAATTGGACAATTTTGCTGTTACACCCGTTTTATATATATATATATATATATATATATATATAATTTTCATTGGAAGTGTTCAACAGAGTGAAAGAACTGGAAAATGCGCCACAAACGATGATTTATATTTCATGGGCGCAACATTTTCGGACTGACGTCGTGAATAATTGAACAGCAGGAAAAGTCCAAAGTTTTCTGGTGGAGAAATGATAGACATTCGATTAAAATGTTTATTTCTCGCAAATATGGCCGCACACATGCTAGAAAATAAGCAGGCACATGCCTGCCTAAAAACATTTCCACCACTTAACAGTTGTAAAAAGGGTTTTGTTGAATGATACAAGCAACAGTCATGGAGGACACATTAGTACGTTGACTGATTTGCGAGATCTAATTGTTCACTACGACAATATAGCTATTTACTTACACGTGTGTGTGTGTGTGTGTGTGTAGGTTGCAAATTAAATATGAAAGGTTTTTCATCATTCTGGAATTTCAGGAAGACCATTTTATTCATATAAAAAATAATTTAGATATTCCGTATAAAAATGATGACATATATGAAAGTACTACTAATACTAAGGACTTAACCCAGTATCAATTTCATAAATGTCATAATTTTTTACGGCATCAGTAAATTAAATTTGGTTATTATCAATAAAATCTGCTTAAAGATTTTAAGTCTTACAGATGGTGACCTTGTTGTAATAGTAAGGACCTAAAAGTATCAATACCAAAGATGTCATCACTTTTTATGGCGTCGGTAGACTATTTTTGTTTCAGTTAATATGAATATAAGCGTCTTAGAGAAATATATTTAACTAACGTAAAAGCTGACCTATCTGGTGACATTTAAGCTAGCTCCTGCAAAGGTTTTTTGATTGGGTCTTCATCACAATAGCTAGGAAGGAGTAGATGGGATAGGCAACAATAAACTACAGAAGAACTCAAAATTGATCGCTGTATTTGAATATTGCATTAATATTTAAGATTAGCTTTTAAGTTCTTCTGCCGCCAATTAGTTTAGTAAGTCCTTATTTTCCGTACAAACAATTATTTATATTTCATGGGTGACTATCGCAGGATCTCGCAATCAATTTCTATTATTACCAAATTTATTTCCAAGTTATAAAAATTTTCGTACAAAAAATTCGTTGCAAAAAAATCACAAAAATAAATCGCTATAAACAACTGCAATAATGAAAACTTGGGAATCCAAAATTTCAAGTTTGTGGGTCCAGATCTGGCCCAGAATGTTTTTAATTTGCTCATGGTGTCAGCTTGATTCCAGAATGGTATATATTGGGCTACGGCCTGTAGGAGTAAAGTTGAAAACACGGACAAACTTATTTTGAAACACTGTAATTTGAGAACAGTATTTTTTTCATTTGAACATGAGCTATTGAAAGTTAGAGAGTTGTGTCCCTTTAATTGTTTTTTATCAGTAGAAGCCAAGATGGCGGAATTCGAAAACAATCGCAGTAATGAAAACTTGGGGATTCGAAAATGTTAGGATTGCCGGTCCGGATCTGGCCCGGAATATTTTTAATTTGCTCACGAATTGGGCTTGATTCCAAAATGGTATGATATGTTGGGCTACGGCCTCTAGGAGTAAAGTTTTAAAAGTGTGACAGTGACACACTGATATTCGCATTTACTATATAGAAGATTCGCATGTGAAAACCTTGCATGTAAACTTTGGTAAACAAAGAATGTTGAAGTTTTTTTCTAAAGAGAAGACGTACATAGTCAATGATTTGAACTTGAAAAAACTGATCTATCAAGCAATGTTCAAGAAAGCTGGAACCAGCATAATGGAAAATAGTGTTTTCATAACTTGAAACCTAAAAGAATTTAAGTCAACATGAAAGCCCGAAAACATTAATAAAAGTTCTATTTTTAGGTTTTAAGAAGAAAAACAAAATTATATGCCTTTTGATTCATACATGTATACTCATCTTGGTTGTTATTCTCACAACGTTTCGACCATTGTACACACCATCCTTCTTTAGATGTCTAGGGACATCAATAACCTTTTCGGTATTTGAACCAAACTCCTTTATTCAATACACTCGAAGAAGAGTGGAGTCTATCATGACCGAAACCTTCAAGGTGCTAGTATGAATGTAAATGAATTTATATCTTAATCATTTCATTCATAGCAAGGCAATAAAGTCTCTAAGACGCAAGGGGTTCCTAAGTGTGAAAGAATATAAGAAAAATAATAATTAAGGAGAACAATAAACGAACAGGCAGAAGATAACGATTGACATTGCATATACGTTTTAGAAGATTAAAGTTTACTGGAAGGCAAGAAGCCGGAAGTGAGTTCCACAAGCAAGAAGTGCGATAGAAGAAATTGTTAGCATAGGACGCACGGTTACATCTAGTGAGAAGTATACAAGATCATGCTAATTTAAAAAAAAATTTCGATATAAATTTATTACTATGTTTTTTCTATTTGATTTGGGAAAATATCCCATTATTTAAAATAATTGCATTTGATTTGCATGAGGTTTGTTTCAGGACGCCAGAATGTTCAGCTATTAAATAAAAAATTGTTTTGTGTCTTATCTGTTTATTTGCGATGAAGTAAAAAGAGGAAGAAAAATGGCGGAATCGTAATCTGAATATTTCTGTTTTTTTCTTAGTCTTATTTTCCCAAGTTAAAATGGTCAGTAAAATTCTTTCCATTCTAATCAAACTGTCCAAAGAAAAGAAACAGTAGCCACTAACTTTTGCTTGATGAACAAAGCACTGAGATCTTGAAATGAAATCACGTATTTCTATGTGTGTATGAGTGGGTTTTCCGGCAATATATACTTTAACTAATATCATCTCGTAATAGCATATACGCATATCCTTGAGTTAAGTAATAAAGCACCTCTTAAATTTCGATTATCTGCATTTCGATTTTCTGGATTGCCATTACTCAGACTTGAAATGAAAAGACAGATTTAAATCATCTGAAATTTTTTTTCAATTATCCGAACTAAATCCGTTCCAATATTTCATCTCAGACAAGCATTTTGAGAATTTAGAAAAGCGTACTCAACGTTTGATGAAGACGCCGATAAAATTAGTCTAATTAATTCTTAATTTCTTCGTTATTTTTTATGCAAAGAACACCATTGGAATCACCAGAGCTTGGTCACTGCAAAGATTTATGACTTACGAAACTCTCAGACGCTCGTGAAGCGCATGAACCATTCTTCAATAGGAAATGGAAATATCTTTTGTTTGCTCAGCACGTGACACAACGATTGCAGTTGATAAACGCTTTCAGCCAGACTCGGTCCTTTCAAATACACCTATTTTAATCTAACTTCTGGATGCAGATGTGGAGCTTCCATTAATGAGTTTGATTTGCATCCTCTCTCCTGTCATCGTAGTGCCGTCCGCTTTCCAAGGCATGTAGCAATAAACGACATCATCAGAAGAGGTCTAGATGCAGCTGGGTTTCCTTCCAAAATCGAACCCGTAGGCCTCGTCTGTGGTGATGGAAAGCGACCGGATGGCATTACCATTATCCCTTTTAAAATGGGGAAGTCGTTAATTTGGGATGCGATAAATGCCGATACATTTTCGACCGGTAATTTGATCAGGTCCGCGGTTGAGCTCGGGACGCAGAGATAAAAAAAATAGTTATATTCTTTTCTTGATGATATATATATATATATATATATATATATATATATATATATATATATATTACTCCTGTGGCAGTGAAGACTTCTGGGGTTATTGGCGTTCCTTCGAAGGGTGGGCCAGTTGGCGTGTCGACTAAAGGACGAGCCTCGCGAAACGGAGCGGCTCTTACAACATTTCTCATTGGCTTTGGTGCGTAGTAATGCTTTCTCCATCACTGCGGCTAACAGAGGATAGCAAAAAAAAAAAATTGTTTATAGATACTTTGTTCAAATAACTTCTGGAGTTAGTGACAGAAAAACGCGAGGTCAGCCGGAAAAAGACAAAAATTGACGCATCTTTTCATGAAAAAATAAACTAGGAAAAAAATTGAATAAAGCATTTTGAAAATATTATTTGATGATAGAAATGTTAAATTTCTCTCAGAAAAATACATTTTTTTAAATTATTTAAGTAAAATTTAGGTATTCAATTACAAATCATATAAAAAAATATTTTAATTTCGAGTTCTTAATTAATAGTAATATATATTTTGTCATCAATTCACCCCAAGCAAGGCGATAACGCTACTGAGACGCAATGGGGGCTACTGGAAGTGAAAGAGAAGAAAAAGATTTTAGAAGGAACCAGAAATAAAATAATAGTATAATTTTCAGAGCTTAGGTGGAGACGTTAAAAGTATTGAGCTGAAGTAGAATTCAGAAGAAACTGGTAAACTAATCTAATAGAAAAAAAAGAAGGATTAAACCTGTACTCCTGTTCAAGGAGAGTTAACTGGACGATAGGTGGACGAATCGACTCCTCGTGTGGGAAAAGATACAAAATAAAAAAAATAAATACTAAAAATTTCAGAATTTAAGCGGAGACGTTAGGGGTATAGAGTTGAATTTAGAAGGAACTGGAAACATAATTAGAAACAGGAAACAAGGAATAAAGCTGTTCAAAAGCCCTGGGAGGAGTGTGAAACGGACGATAGGTGAATTAATCTTCTCGTATTCTGAAAAAAATTATAAAAATTTCAGAGTATAATCATATTTTGTTTTGACTTCCGTAAGGTATCAATTTACATAGCAAACTAGAATCCCGATTAATTTATATAAAGTTTAAAAGAAAATTGATTTTTGTTATCAGCAGTGCTTAACCGATAGAAAAAAATGATTATTTCTGGTTGCAGTGTTTATTATATCACCTGAAGTTTTACATCAACTAATTTTTCAATATTTTTCTCATATATGATAATATGGTAATTCCTGTGTAGCGATGGGACCATACTTTTAAATTAGTAAAATTATAATGTTTAGCCTCTACTGAATTGTAATGAGCACTGTTTTTTATAAATGAAAATAATTAAGAAAAACACAGGATTATAAATCTTACTGTTCTTTCTCATTATTTTAATATATATATATATATATATATATATATATATATATTCTCAGATAGAGTGCATGTGTAGAGGAGACAAAATTAATAAAGTGACAATAGGAAAAACTATTCTTAGTCGACTCGTTTCGTCTTCTCTGAAGGACTATCAAGGCAATGTAGGATTTAGCTACACATTTATGTAAAAAAGTTTAATGATGCTTCCATTATTTTAGCCTTTTTTACATGTGAATGGGGCTCTTATATTTGTATTCTCAGCGTGTATGTTGAAGAAGGAGTTTGGTAGATCTCCCTGTGTATTTAAATCAGGCCAAATTGATCTATGGTCAGAGAGATGTAAGGTGAGTTTTTTTGTTAGACATGTATATGCAGTATATGCAATATAATTATCTAAGAATTTAGTTTGATCAGGAACACAGTGCCTTAAGGCACATTATATATATATTGAATAAAAACAGATCACTTTAAGGTTCCATGTAATAAGTTATTTCACCACAATCCTTTTAAAGGGCTCTGGATCATCAGACTTATAAATCTGATAAAATAATAAATCATGTCCCTGAGAACAGGATTCACTTTACAGGAAGTAAAGTCTGATGATCCAGAGCCCTTTAAAAGGGTTGTGGTGAAATAACTTATTACATAGAACCTTAAAGTGATCTGTTTTTATTCAAATATATTTTCTCTGAATTTACATTGAGCTCTCTGGATATCATCCTCCTTGGGTCTACCCATACGGATTACCTAGTTTTGCATAAACTATCTAACTATATATATATATATATATATATATATATATATATATATATGTGTGTGTGTGTGTGTGTGTGTGTGCGCGCGCGTGGGTGTGTGTATATGTATGTATAACGTAAAGGAATTGCTTGCAAGTGTATAAAAAGTAGAGAGAAAAAAGACGTGAGTAATGAGTGATTTCTTGGAACTAATGCGATTCGTAGAGATTCTGTCTTGGCACAAAATAATATTCTCACATGCATCTATCGTAAATATAAACTACAGGTCAAAAGTTTGAGGCCACCTCTGGTAATTTTTTAAATTGTTCCCAAAAGTAGTTATTTTGTACTTTAAATAAAAGAAAATTATTATGCAAGGTTTAAAAAGTGAGACATAACTTTTTTATTAGATATTTTATTATGACAAAAAGACAAAAAGTATTTTACGATTAAATTTTGCTCTCGTTAAAATATACTCCTTTAGCCTTGATTATTTCAGCACAAATTTTTCTCATTCGTTGCAAAATTTTCTCAAAGCCTAAGTTTGATAATTGATTCCATTCTTTATTTCAATGACTCTAAGAAATCTTTTTTTTTTTTTTTATATTTTCACTCTTCTGCCAAATTCATCCCAAACTAATTCTTGGGGTTACTTCAAACTTTTTAACTGTAGTGTACATCAGCTCACATCTTTCCAACCATTTATGTAGTCCACGCTATTCAGCTTTTAAACTCAAACAATTCCGGTAAAGCCATAGGAGAAACTCTAGTTTTGCATTGGTTGACGCACCCCCACCCGCTGTCGACTATCCGGTTAAATTAAAGTCACCCTCAACAGCGAATTTAATGCAAGAATACGTAACCATATCGAATACTGGAGAAGTGTACTCTTTTGAATTAGAAGTACCGTCTTGAATAGTTGTGCTGGTGAGAAATCTTTTTAACATTTTAATCAGCGGGGAATTTTTGGTTTCTGGAACAAAATAATCGTGTCAAGGAGAAAATTATTATTATTAATTATTTAAAAAAAAAAAAGAAAAAAAAGAAAAGAAGTGTGCCCAATCAAATAGGCCGTGCTTTGGACTGGAATTGAAAGAAATGATTTAATTGTATCGGCACGTTTACTTGGTAGACATGAGCTTGACGGAAGCCCAGTATAGTTAACCGTAATGATAATGATTACTTCTTCCTAATGTTCAATGCAGAACAGGGCTTAATCTGTTCAGAATTATCTATGTAAATCTGTTCATGGCTATCTACCTACATATATCTGTTCATAACTATCTACATATATTTTTTCATATCTATCTGAATCTGTTCATATCTATCTAGCTATATCTTTTTTTATCTATCTGAATCTGGCCATAACTACCAATCTATTAGATTGGTGCAAAAATAATATCACTTTTTGACGTATTTTTTAATTGTCAAAAAACGTTATTATTTTTGCACCAACCTAATATCTACATCTGTTCAGATCTATCTACTCTCCTGTTGATGTTCTCGCTTTAATGTATTTACTTTTGATACCCCCTGACGAGTGGACCGAACGATTACAAAAAACTTCGTCTACGAAACTCTAGAGACGGGGTGCTGAATATAGCATCAATTAGCTAAGTGACAAATGTTATATTTGTATTAATTCTATATATAAGCGCGCGCACACACACATACATATATATACATACTCATACGTACACACACATGCATATATATATATATATATATATACATACGTACACACACATGCATATATATATATATATATATATAAACATACGTACACACACATGCATATATATATATATATATATATATATATATATATATAAACATACGTACACACACATGCATATATATATATAATATATATATATATATATATATATATATATATACATAAACATACGTACACACACATGCATATATATATGAATACACATACGTACACACACATGCATATATATATGCATACACATACGTACACACACATGCATATATATATGCATACACATACGTACACACATACATAAATATACATATTCATACGTACACACAGATACATATATATATATATACACATACGTACGCACACACACACATATATATATATATATTTATATATACACATACGTACACACATACATATATATACATACTCATACGTACACACTGATACATATATATATATATATATATACACATACGTACATACACAGATACATATATATATATATATATATATATATATATGTACATACATACACACATACATATATATACATACTCATACGTACAGACAGATACATATATATATATATATATATATATATATATGTACATACGTACACACATACATATATATACATACTCATACGTACAGACAGATACATATATATATATACACATACGTGAGCACACACATGTATATATACACATACGTAAACACACACACACACGTACACACATACATATATATACATACTCATACGTACACACAGATACATATATATATATATACACATACGTACACACACACACATATATATATATTTATATATATATACATACGTACATACATACATATATATACATACTCATACGTACACACATATATATATATATATACACATACGTACACACACATATATATTTATATATATACATACGTACGCATACATATATACTCATACGTACACACACATATATATATATATACATACTCATACGTACACATAGATACATATATACACATACACATACGTACACACATACACACACACACATATATATATATATATATATATATATATACTCATACGTAAACACAGATACATATATATATACACATACGTACACACACACATATATATATATTTATATATATACATACGTACACACATACATATATATATATATACTCATGCGTACACATACATATATATATATATACGTAAACACAGATACATATATATATACACATACGTACACACACACACACATATATATATTTATATATATACATACGTACACACAGATACATATATATATACACATACGTACACACACACATATATATATTTATATATATATACATACGTACACACATACATATATACACATACTCATACGTACAAACAGATACACATATATATATATATATACACATACGTACACACACACACACATATATACAAACAGATACATATATATATATATATATATATATATATACACATATATATATATACACACACACATATATATATATATATATATATATATATATATATATATATATATATATATATATATATATATATATCTGTATAGTGTAGTATTATTTCTTCCTGCTCCAGTAGAGCTACACCCACGCTGTTTTATTCTGATAGGAAACATTTTAATTTATACTAAGTCAGAAATTTATAGATAATATCGTACTGTCAGTTCTCTAACTAATCCTAACTTTATACATTTATTCGAAACTAATCCTACACTTGGCTCCATCGCTTTTAGTCTGATCTTTAAATTTCCTTTTGTAGGTTAAGAGATGCAGTCAGGAAAGAAAATGGTATGGGTAAGGATTGTCTTGGTAGAAGCGGCGAAAGGATTGGACAAAGCTCTTCATTACATAGACTTTTTATCATATGCCGAAAAGTAAACATCCTGTGGCATTGCATGTACAAATATAAGCATTGCTCCCAGTTGTTTTTTTATTATTATGAGACAATGAAACTGATAAAGTTCAAAATTAATTACTAAGTTAATTCGTAAGGAAACTACAGCGACATAAACTAGAATCACACATTAGTTTAATTCTAGACGCCAACTCTGCGCCGATATTTTATCTTTTAATTGATTTTTTTTTACCCATTTTTTTATTTTTTAATCATTTCACTCCAAGCAAGGCGGAAATGCCACTAGTTCGCGAGGAGGTTACAAGGAGTGAAAGCGAGAGAAAAAAAAAAAACGATTATAGAGAGGACTGAGAAAAGGACAAAAGATGAACGGGTTTTAAGAAGACAAAAGATGGCAACTGACTTTGCATTACAGTTTTTGAAGACTGTAATTATCAGTGAAGCAAGCAAACGGAATGGAGTTCCACAGGCGGGAAGTGCGAGAAAAGAAACCGTTGGTGTAGAAGTAGTGGTTGCATTTAGCTATTTCAACAGTAAAAGGGCGTAACTTAGATGCCAATCTAGTAGCACGCTTAAATTCACGTAGTCGTGGCACCAGTGGGTGGGGGAAAGCTCGTCAGAGTAGTTGCCATGAAAATATTCGTAGAAAAGACAGTGAGAAGCTACATTACGACGGTGAGAAAGTGACTGAAGCCGAGATGCCAAGTCAGGATCGATTACATTGCAGATCCTTCTTTGGATTTTGTCAAGAACCTTGAGATGATTTTCCTTAATCCTCGACTGCATGAATTTAAGCATTCTACTAGATTGACAATTAGGCCTCACCGTTTTAATATTGAACTAGCCGGATATAAGTTCTATTTTAATAGTTTTTTATCACACTTCTCACCTGTGGAACTTCCTTCCTATTTCTTGCTTCCCTGTCAACTACAACCTTAAAAAAATTAAATGAAACGTCACTGAAGCCTTCTCATTCTCTTTCACTTCCTGCGTCGTAGTGGCATTATTACCTTGCTTAGGGTGAAATGATTTAAAAAAAATCAGTCTCGGTTTCCTCTATCTAAATCTGTTCATAACTATCTATTTATGCCTGTTTCATTATAAAAAGCCACTAAGACACAAGGAGTTACTGCGTGAAAAAAAAAAATTATTGCCGGGAGAAGCCATTAAAAGAACATGAATTAAGTTTTTATTGATTGATTTGTTTTTTACGGCTTATCAACCGTTTTTAAGGTTATTTAAAGCCGAAACATATTTTTGGTTTGTAAGAATATTATTGGAGTTTTTTTTTTCTGATACTATTTAACCAATAGTTGGGAGGCGGATTCATACCTTTGTCAATGGTATTTGCAAGTGTTTATAACGAACCCGAAGAGAATTCGATCTCGGTTCTCCGATTTCTCATTCCGAGACATTATCCATTACACCATCCGGACATCCAAGCTTACAGCACATAGCATTCCTGACCAGTCACTCATCTAGGTACTGACCAGGCTCAGCGTTGACCATACGGGAACCGGTGTTTCTATGTCACGTGGCCGTAAGCCCAGGAATTAAGGAGACATAAGATGACGATTGACATTGTATTAATGTTTTTGGGGAAATCAATTTTGACTGGAGAGCAAAAGACCGGAAGTGAGTTTCACAAAAGAGAAGAAACTGTTAGCATAGAACTTACGGTTACATCTAGTAAATTTGTTGAAGATCAATGAGTACAGGAATATGTCCGTCGTCGAAAAAATTATGTAGGCGGGAAGACAATGTATACTTGATGTTCTCTAATTAACTTGGTGTTTAAAAAGATGCGACTTAAGTTTGTTGATAGAAATTTTTGGAGAGGAAGACAATTGCTTAGAATAAACTGAATAAAATCGATATTTTTTTTATCGAAATAAACTACGTTAATCTATTGCTGTTTACTAAGACTTGCTTACGACTATATCAAATTGAATACAGTGGTACTGAAGTTAAGCAGTGTTAAGCCTAGTCAGTATTAGATGGGATATTGCTTGTGAGTACTAGGTGCTTGGTAGACGTAACTCATTGGCCTGGGAGGGTAGTCCCTCTAGGAAAAGGAATACTATCACTGTCTTGCGACTATACTCAATCATGGGACATGCTTCGGGAGTAAACTCTTTCTAACCCAGGTGCCGGGGTACAACACTATCTCCCAATTTGCCTTAAGCCAACCAGGAATGATAGGCTGATGAAACTAGCATGAGAATGTCAAAACAAAGATTTCCGGACAAAAGGGGTCCACCTCTGGACCTACAACTTGCCATCAGGCGAGCGGATCAGCAATTCCGGACCGATGTAACATTAGCAAATAGAAGAATAGCCTCGGATTAGCGGGTTATGTTCGACCAGAAGAAAAAGACACGACCTCTCATATTGGTGAACAATTTTGAGATTGCTCCAATAGTCTGCCGAGGAACTTCTAACGTCTGCTAGATGGTATTGTCGAAAAGCAGTAACTAAAGAAAAGGATGTTCAGTCGTTCTCACTTCGGTCTTTACTCACAGGATGATGCGATGTTAAAACGTGTTTGGTGTTTCGATCAGTTTCAAAATTCAAAGTTGGTCTCTTTGTAGTTTCCTCGGTCATTTTCTTTTTCTCAAAGTATTTTCTTTATTTATTGAGCTGGATTTCTTTTCTTGTAGTTTGTAAATTTTCCTTACATCAAATCCCCCACTTACCTCATAAAGAAGAATCGCTATATTTTGTTTTTTATTTCTCTTATAGTCATTGTCATGAAATACATTCCAATTTTTTCTATCCATACCTCCCAAAGCGTTTGGTGGTTAGTGACTGTAGAATCCAGATTTAATTGTGCAGGAGGTGGTACTGCAATCTCATTCTCGTCGCCATTTTTGTTTTTCTTTCTCCCAAGAGCAGATAACCTCTTTTTATACACCACAACGTGTCTCAGTTCCCTATCGGTGTACTTCTTAGTCTCCAGCATGGAGCATAATACAACATACAAATGTCCTAAACTGATAACTCTAGTAAGCTAACAAGGGGCTCTTCTTGAATTTACACTCACATGCGTATGAATAATAGTTTTATTTTAATTTTTTTACAGTATGTTTCACCATGTACAAGGCCCGGGAGCCATTTCGAGGTAGAGCTTTACTTTAAGGTGTAGTTTATATAGATAGGAGGGGAAGATGACGGTTGACTCTGAACTTGAACAAGTTAAGATTGTAGTGATCGGGGAAATATACATTTGGGAGCCTGTCACACAGAGCAATGGGATTAAGCTATTTGAATGAAACTTATTTCTCACCGATGGAATACGAAGAGAATGTAGGTGGTTTGCTACTATGTAAGTGGCATAGCGGGTCCTATCCGTGAAGATTATATATACATGCCTTCTCTGCCACTGACAACTTTGCTTGATTAGCAGGGATTAAAATCGTTAAAAGCGTTACTAGTAAAATTCAAATCCTTTCCCTAAACAAGTCCGACACAAAGCACATTTATAAGCATCCGTCGAAAATCTTTTCCTCCCTATAGTTTTTGCTAGGTGTTTCATATAAGTACTGCAGATTTAATAAAGCCTCCACTTCCTTTCTGAACATAAGCTATAATATTTCTGCACAGCTTCCTTTATTTTTATATCCATCAATAACCAGATATTAACCAAGATCTCAAACCAGGTAGAAAGCAGCAAGAAACTACTCCATTATCTTCCCCCAAAAGAAAAGGAATCTGTGGAAAGCTATGATTGCAGGTGTCCTGAAAAGATATGGCATTAAAAAAAATCAGTTACTTGTTTTTCTGTTTCAATTTCTGGGATGAGGAGATTCCACTATTCGTACGGAGTAATATTCACATGTTTGTTGTTGTTGTTATCACAAGGTTTCGACCGTTGCGTCCTCCGGCTTTCTTCAGGTGTTTGTTAGTTTGGGGAACCTTTAGGGAATTTCGATCTATGGGGGTAGATTGTTCTCGTTCCGCTATTCTAGTCTGTACTACCCAGTCCAGGGATTGAACTCATAATTACGATGCCACCAAACTCATGAACCAACGCATTAATTCACTCGACTATTGTTCCTGAAGAAAGCCGGAGAACACAACATTTAACCGTCCTGGGTATGACGATAAACTACATCCACGTCCTGAGTTAGACGGTACGCTACGTCCAACAGCAAGGCCTCTGATCAGGAGGTTTTGAGGAGCATGGAACCACCTCTTAATTGTTGATGTTCCCAGGTTAACCCTGACCCGGGGTGGTAGCACCTGTTAGGGTCCCATCTATAGGCAAATAGTTGACCCCCAAACTGAGGTCAAAACACTATGAAAGTGTAAAAATAGGTTTTAGTACCAGAAATACTTTGTAAAAAATTATTACCAGCAATATATTATTACCAGCAATACATTAAACAAATTACCAGCAATAAAATCTTGTCAGCATTAAATAACCCATTGAGGTTGATATGCCATAAAACAAAACAAAACAAACTACATGTTTGTAAAAAAAAAAAAAAAATGTCGGCAATAAATAACCCATGAAGGTTGATATGCCGTAAAATAAACCAAACCTCAACAGTTAACGTTGTGAAAACAACAAAGATGAGGATATTAGCCCAAATATAAATAATGTAAATTATTACTTTCTTTTATATAATTAATTCATCGACTCCATCCTAACGATTTGAGTTTTCCGATTCATTTTTTTAAAAATCCTACTCAATGTTTAAATAACCCATATTAGTAAATTAACGATTAGTCATTAAAATAAAAACGATTTGTAGAAGACAGACGATTACCAATTTAATTCCAGATTTCATACATAAAACTGAAAACAGATAAAACAATACTGACTGTTATTTGACTGGCATTGAAGCAAAAGTAAGCGATAAAGTAGCAACAGGTAACAGATTTTTCAGAAATGAAAAATGCTACACTCCAAGCGTAGGAACAGTAATGGTAAATGAATTGCCTTCACAATATCGTCTAGACAAGCTACTAGTGTGAACCATCGATATACAAGATGTAACATAGACAGTAAATTTATTTAATTAAAAAGAAATCGTACATTTTGTAAATGCACATCCAACTTGTTTATAACATTGACTCATCTAATTTTCATGCAAACTCCAAACATTTATTAACATCCCCCAGCAGAATTTCGTTAACAGGTAGTAGAAAGTCGATTTTTAACATTCTCACAATAATACTGACAGTTGAATCACAATGTGTGTATTTTTTTTTTTACTGCATCTCTAAAATTCTGGGTTTTCCTAGAACAATAGAGGCGATGAGACTTTTTTTTCTTGAGGTAAACAAACGGCCATCGAACATTTAATTAAAGGAATAAAGCTATTTAAAAATTAAAATCCAAATGAAACCAGTAATTTTATTAAAAACGCAACAGATGGCCAGTCATTTATTTTTAGTGCATCGACAGCGGGAATTTGAATGTCGCTGATGTAAAACGACGTAAACGTCATCCACATACATAGACACACAGAGATACCACCTGTGTACACACTACACATGTATTCGCATATGCGTTAATAACATAACACTATTTTTAGTTTCAATATTTTTAAAACTGTCTTTTTTTTTTTTTTTTGAACTTGCAAAATATGTGCATATGTGATCGTCTGTATGCACTTGTTCGGAATTTGTAGGCGTCACACATTAGCGATATGTTTGCATTATTTTGAATAAATCATTCGTCAACGCATTTAACCTATTTGGCTCGTTTCGAAATAAAGAATATAGCAAATAGCGAGTAATAGGCAACAGCAAATGCTACTTTTGGGAGCTGTTAAAAAGTGTTTCGAAATCAGTTATTCAACAAGTGACCCACAACAGAGGATCAGATATTCTTAGCTTCCATAATTAATAAATTTATTTATTACATCAACAAAATAATCTAGTAAATGAACAATTACTAATTTTAAAACTACTAAATGGAAAATTCAACTCCTTCTCATTATCATCTATATGCCATGTCGATTTACTGTGGCGTTCATTGCTCTCCACAACTTCCTATCCTTTGAGGATCTTAGTTTGGTTTTTTACCAAATCTCTCACTCCCTGTCCTGCCAGCCATTTACAAAGGATTGTTAAATAGGTTACTGGTTATTTTCATCTGACCCTGAAGCCTTCCTTACGCCATGTGAACGTCAAATTATCCAAGCCTTTCTTCCTCATTATGTGTCTAAAAATTTTAACTGTCACTTTCATAATCTAATGATAAGCGTACCTTTTTTTTACTCAATTTAGTGAGCCGTAAAAATATCTCATAATGGGCGTGTGTATGCGTGTGATCATGTTTTTTTTTGTTTTTTTTTAAAAAAAAAACAATGAAATTAAAATATATCCTACGTAATGATTTACATCGCCTCCACCCTGAGATTTTCGCAACAGTTATGGTCATAGCAGTAAAAATGTGTAATTTTTTTTGTTTCTTTTCTGTAGTTGTCTTATGTGTGATATCTTTTTTTTCACTTTTTTGTTTAAGGTTTTTTTCGTTTTTTTTTTTTTGTCTTTTTCTTTGGCAAATGCATCGTGCTTGTTCCTTCAATGCTGGGTTAATTGCAATATTTGGCAATCAAGAAGCGGCCGGTTCACAAAATTCACAAAGTAACTAACGACCCTGAAAGACAGACAAACTACAGATGAATATAACTTGCGAATACAGTTATCAAGCATAAGCTATAGCGAGCAATGACAAACAGGCTGCAGAGGTTTATTGTGAAAGCACGTGTTTGTAAATATGCGTTCGGAAGCTGATAACCGCGATGTGTTCATTTAATTTAAAAAGAAGAGAAAAAAAAACAAACACTACCATCATTCATGCTTGAATTAGTTAAATAAAGTTACGTCTTCAAGTCTAAGTGCATTTATTCACTGAGACACGTGACACGTCAAGCACTGGCTACGATCGACAATTTCTTTCTTTTTTTTTTATTTTACAACTACTAGCTACAACATTTGACATGACGTACAGCCATGAATGTATTCGTCGTACTCTTAAATAGATTTAGATTGGCGATTCGAGAAAGGGAGAGGATATGAAGGAAATAAAAGAAACAAAAGCACATGGTTGTGAGTGAGGAGAGACAATAGTGAAGCTCTCGCATCCTCAGGTACAAGCAGTAGAAGACATTGTTATGAAAGCATTGCGAGAGATGTTAGTTATGATTTTTTAGTTTATATATATATATATATATATATATGTATGTATGTATATGTGTGTATATATATATATATATATATATATATATATATATATATATATATATATATATATATATATGTATGTATGTATGTATATGTGTATATATATATATATATATATATATATATGGATTTCGAAGAATCAACTCAAAATTGAAGTTTGAGTTACTTTTTCAAAAACAAATTTTCTATTTCACTTCGGGATATAGAGAAACTTCCTCTTCCTGAAGATGAATATTTTTATTATTATTGTTGTTATTGCTTACATTATTGTTGCTGGTGGTGGTGAAGGTGTAGTAGTAGTAATAGTAATAATAAACAAAAAACTCATGACTGCATAAAGTTTCTTTAAAATTTTAGTTCTTTTTGCTTAATAACTCACTGGGTAATAATGGTAATCTTAGAGGTGGCGGATTTGAAACTTAAGGTTACCCTCCTCTCTAAATAATCGGATATCATGCACTAATTAGTAAAATAGTTTCAGCATCCTAGCTTAGAAGGTAAACCACTGAAGATATGAAATTTACTAATTATTAAACCCATACGATAGACGCGAAACATTTTGGTTACGTTAGAACGTATAAATAAGTGTGTGTGTGTGTGCATATATAGTGTACTGTAAATATATGACTATGCACAGTATTCTGAACACTATTAAAAAAAACAACGATAACCTACATTTATTTCAATTGAATAATTAAACGTTTTTATTGCATTATATATATATATATATATATATATATATATATATATATATATATATACTTAGGCAGGTACTACACATATTAACATCATTATTACTTAACGTTATTTTTATTTTGTGTAGACGCTTCGTTTCTTTATTAAATGGTATATTTATTTATTTATTTTCATCTACCTTTATCATTGAAAGCGATAAAAATCTGTCGCATTAATAAATAAAAATCTTTTACTTCTTTAGAATATATAAGTACTGTAACAATTAGTATATATATATATATATATATATATATATATATATGTGTACTATATGTATATATAAATACTATAACAAAATATATATTTATATTTAAATACTATAACGAGTAATACATACATATATATATATACACTATAGCATAATTTCAGACATAACGACTTATGTAAAACCTACTAAACATTTTCAAATACCATTACACTTAGCTGGAAAAATAACACGTCTGTTTATATCTCTATCTGTCTATCTATCTATATATATATCTATCTAATTCTGTTTAGATCTGTCAGCCTATCACTCTTCATATCTGTCTATCCCAGTATAGTCATATCTATCTTTCTCATATCTGTCTAAATTTCTATCTCTGTCTTTCTGTCTATATCTGTCTTTATCTATCTATATCATTATCTCTCTATATCTCTATCTATCTCTCTTCGTACCTACCTACCTGTGTTTGTGTGTACTCACTTTTATTTGGGCGGAGACGCAAGAAATAGCACATGACAAATAACGCAACAGATAACGGCATTTTTAATACACAAATTGTGATATTTACATTTGTACATTCTAATATTAGGAATATACTAATTTCGAAAGAAAACAGATTTTCAACATTTAAACGTTGTTAAGTGGTTGTAAACTCATTGGTCGGAGATTAACGGACATTGACGATTTTCTCGAGATATCATTATAAATACACACATTTATAAATGATTAAAAAAGAACAGAGCGAACAACCAGATAAAAAAACAATAGAAAAAAAAGCACGAATCATCTGTGATAGCCAGACAATACATTTAGATAGATAGATAGATAGATAGATAGATAGAGTTTGAGAAAGTAATGCTATCGTCCATTTCAAAACACATGAGTTATATGAGCGTAAGTACATTCAACGTTTGATACAGAAGCGGCTCATTCAAACAAGTATCTGTCTGGTGGGTTGCTTTTAGGCCACCAAGAGTGTGAGCCACCAGGGCAAGCACCCCGGGGCCTGCGCACGCCCAAGAACCAATGATAAGAAAGCAAAATAATAACAACAACAACAACAACAATAAAATTCATATATTAGATGACATCAGAATGCTTTCGATCTCTGACACTTGGACCTTTGTTCAGACATCTCAGATAATAAAAGTAGTTCTGGCCTTTTGAACGAAAAGAAAATCGAAACAAAAAAAAAAGAAATAAAAAACATTCTAAAATCAATAACAAAAATTAAAAGAACAAAACAAAGCACAACAATCATGCAAAAAAACAGCTCTGTGTATGTTTTTATAGTTATGCTTGTATTTTAGAAGCATGCCATACTTATAATGGCAAACTGTTGATTGTGAAAGTGAAAGTAAAATTTAAAAAACGCAAAACTGTTGATTGTGAAAGTGAAAGTTAATTTTCAAGATAGGACGAGTGAACCAAAGCAAATTAGGGAGCGTGATACAGTTTGATCTTATTTCCTTGCTGCTTTTTTAAAATGCCTTTTTAAAATATTGATCATACACAGGATAGTGTGCAAAATCACGTTTATACTTCACATAGAAATTTTTGCACATGGAAATGCAATAAAGAGTTATTTACACCGGGTAGTATTTTTTTTTTTTTGCCGCTTTTTTTTAAACCTGATACTTCAAAATCGAGTAAAGACGGCGAATACGTATTTAGTATATATTGTGTATATCAGTAAATGTCAATTTAGATTTGCAGAGAATAAGTTAATTAATAATTCAGCTTTTTGTAAGAACAGAGAAAATTAGCCTGTCAGTGGGGGGTGAAGTTAGACAGGAAATTAAAATATCAACAGATTCACGAGCAAAATTAAAAGTGCGGGTGAGGGGAGGAGGCTAACTCAGATGTTAAATGAGGAAGTGAGGTTGCATCAAATGTTTAATGGGGGAGTAGATGGATCAGATGTTAAATTAGGGGGAATAAATGTTAAATTATGGGGCTAAGATGATAAATGAGAAGAGCTATATCCTTGTAAATGTAGGTGTTAAGTCAGATGGCAAATGAAGCATAGGGCTAAATTATATGCTAAAAGAGCGAGGGGGCTACATCAGATGTTTAATGAAAGAGGGGATAAATCTGATGATAAATGAGGAGGGATAAATCAAAGGTTAAATGGGTGAGGGTACAAATCAGATATTAATGAGGAAGGGGGATAAATCAGATGTTAATGAGGGAGGGGCTAAATCAGATGTTAATGACAGAGGGAGCTAAATCAAACGTTAAATGAGGGAGGAGGCTAGATCAGGCATTAAATGAGGGAAGAGGCTAAATCAGATGTTAAATGAGGGATGGGCTAAACCAGACGTTAAATGAGGGAGGAGGCTAAATCAGACGTTAAATGAGAGAGGAGGCTAAATCAGACGTTAAATAAGGGAAGAGGCTAAATCAGACGTTAAATGAGAGAAGTGGCTAAATCAGGCGTTAAATGAGGGAGGAGGCTAAATCAGACGTTAAACGAGAGAGGAGGCTAAATCAGACGTTAAATGAAGAAGGAGGCTAAATCAGACGTTAAATGAGGGAGGAGGCTAAATCAGGCGTTAAATGAGAGAGGTGGCTAAATCAGGCGTTAAATGAGGGAAGAGCTAAATCAGACGTTAAATGAGGGAGGAGGCTAAATCTGGCGTTAAATGAGGGAGGAGCTAAATCAGACGTTAAATGAGAGAGGTGGCTAAATCAGGCGTTAAATGAGGGAGGAGCTAAATCAGACGTTAAATGAGAGAGGTGGCTAAATCAGGCGTTAAATGAGAGAGTAGGCTAAATCAGACGTTAAGTGAGGGTGGGAGCTACATACGATGTTAAATAGCGAGGCGGTAAATCAGATCCTAAGTTTTAAAGATCTCTGATGCTATTTTTTCTACTTAATCCTTTCCTAAAATAAACATTTTCTTTTCTTTTAGATATATTATCTTACTGTGAACATCTTTTCTTCCATTGTTTTAATTTTAAAGACACGATTTTATTTGCTTTCGCTTGAACTTATTTTCAAGAAAGAGACTTCTAGCTTTTTTCCGAAAATGAGACATGTAGGAGTTGTAGAAGCAGGTATTTTGGGAGAGAAAAAAATGAAATTGTCTTATTTATTTACAAAATTAATAGCAGTAACGATTTTAGACAAATTATATAGCTCATCTTAATGCCATTGTTATAGGTCGAGGCCAAGGAGACAAATCTAGACCCAGTTTTCAGTTTTAGTAAAAAAAAAAATTTATCAGGCCCCCTAGAGCACCAGGGAAGAATAAGTGTATATATATATATATATATATATATATATATATATATATATATATATATATATATATATATATATATATATGTATGTATGCGCGGTACAAAAAGGAATTTCTCCAAAGTTCATAAAATTAAAAAAGTGTTGAATAACGGATGCAAAAAAAAAAAAAAAAATAAAAATAAAAAATAAAATAAAATTCACGAAGATTTCCTATAAATGAAACCTTTTCAAAAATAATTTAATTCATTTGTAAATAAGTCTTGAAAGTTTCATTAAAATCCGACAATTATTTGATTTTTGCAAGAATTTCCAAATCAGTGTGATTTTCAATGCAAAAAGACGCTAAAATTTCTTCTAGTAATTTATGGTCACCCACTGACACAAGAAAAAAATCCTGATTTTGAGGGTTCTAAAAAGGTTAAAAAAAAAAAAATTTAATAGTAAAAAAATTCTTTGGTCTTTCCTCTTAATTATAACATAAGGATTTTGACGATACAACTTTGCTTTTATTTAGTTTGGGTCATTTCAACATGTATACTATTGTTTTAGCGAATCTTTGGAGGTACCTATAGGTTGGTGCAAAAATAATGACGTAATAATGTCGTTTTTTGATGTTACAAAATACGTCAAAAAACGACGTTATTACGTCATTATTTTTGCACCAACCTAATATAAAAGTGAACATTGAAGTCAGAGGCGACAGGCTGTTTCATGCTAGACGCATGACACCTCTGAGTGTTGACATCAATGTTCACTTTTATATTTATATTTACATACGCTCTATCTCTGTTATTGAGCACTTTATCCAATAAATATAGAACACCTTAAAACTATATTTCTCATATATATATATATATATATATATATATATATATATATATCCGTTTACACCTTATTTTTCTTTTCTTTAATTAAACAATATTAATTATATTTACCGGCCCAAATATTCAGAAAAACAGAGCATTTACTTAAATATATTATACCTACAAAAATAACATATAAACAAAAAATATATTAAAATAAGTGCCGGACTTAATCCATTTCATCGCTTGAGGATGAAACAGAGCTTGATACTTTAATTTAATTTAATTTTAATAATTATATTGAGGTTTTCGGCTTTCGTTTTTGAAACATGAGAACTCTTATGTAGCGAAGGAATCATATTTTTTAAAAATAATTATAATATATAATGTAAATCTAAATCCTATATACATATAAATGGGGTTTAGATTTACATTATATATATATATATGTGTGTGTGTGTGCGTGCGTGTGCGTGTGGATTTTAAGGTTTTAAGAGAATAAGTTCAATAATAACTCATATTGTGTGAAAACACGCATAAAAAAAACCCCAGCATGTTAAAGGCGTGAAACGAGAATATTAACGTGTCCGATTCTCAAACAATTACGTAGTTTTCACTTTTCAGTCACATAAAATCATAACAAACGCTTGTTGAGCATACAGATTTCAAGAGATTATTTCACACATAGAAACACTACACTGAATGCACGTACTGATATCGAGTTAAGCGAACCTCGCCATAAAATTTACAGCTGCCATTGTGTCCACACAGCATCACCACGTGCAAATAAACGGAACCGAACGAACGACGTGTCTATGTCTCTCCCAACCTGACAATGAATCTAAAATAAAGTTATTGCTTTTTTTTTTCTATAACAATACGCTTATGTTGCACACTGTATAAGAAGTGTTAGTTGCCCCATCATCTTTTATTTATTCTTATTTTCCCTCAGAAACTGGCAGACGTTAAGCACACATAGAAAACGTTGTGTTATGTTGACGATTGCGAAAAGTAGGAAAACATATCTAGAAAAAAATAAGAAAGAAAATGTTCATTTTTATAAGAGGATTATATATATATATATATATATATATATATATATATATATATATATATATATATATATATATATATATTATATTATATATATATATATAAAAGATCAGAATTCTTTAAAACACAATATCTTATTTAGCCATCCACCCAGCACATGTAAAAATGGATCAAGCAAGTCTTCGATATTCTGTGTCGATAGAACCAATTTATTTTATATAGATATATTCGTATTGATATTTGTAATTGACGTTTTCGCCATCTTCACATGATTTTCAAGAATCAAGTTTGAAAAATCACGATAAAAAAATAAAAAAAACAAATAAATAAAAATAAAGAAGAAAAGAAAAAAAAAACACACCTTAAAGTAAACGAGACTTATTCTTGCATTTTATGTGCATGAAGTATATATATATATATATATATATATATATATATATATAAGAATACTATATATATACATATATATATATATACATATGTATATATATATATATATAGGTATATATATATAGTATTCGTGTATATTTGTGCATTATATATATATATATATATATATATATATATATATATATATATATATATATATATATATGAGAGAGAGATAGTATTCGTGTATCAATATTTTTAAAAAGGTATTAAGAAAATGTGGCAAGCAAATATGACTAAACTAAAATGTATCACGCTTTCTGATTTGCTTCGGTTGGCTCATCATACTATTTTGAAAATTAACTTTCACAATCAACGGTTTTTAAGTTTTATATCATAAATATATATGGCATGTTTCTAAAGCACACTCACAGATACAAAAGCCCAGCCAACGCTGCTTTTTGTATTGTCATCTTTTTTTTTTGTAGATTATTTTTCATTTGACTAAAAATATAATCACATTAACTTAAATATTCGTGCGTACATCTTTGTCAACAATTCATTGTTTTACATAAGCGAGTACATAGCTTTAAAACTGTCAATACAGAAACCAGAACCAACCAATATATATATATATGTGTGTGTGTGTGTATCCTCGGTTTTTAAACGTATCCTTTTGTTTTGTGCAATAAATGCGCATGTTTATATCGACCACGTATGTGTGTATGTATTGCCTATATATACGCTGAGTTGTTCCTAACTGACACACGTACACACCGAGAGTCACTTCAAAAGCAACAATTGAATGCCGGGACTGTTGGAGAATTGAAAAAGCCTACACATTTCTAGCTAAACGCAACAGGTGAATCGTACACAATTCTGTAAAAATTTCTCTCTTTTTTCTTTCTTTCTTTCTTTCTTTCTTTCTTTCTTCTGTAGAGGAATGCATGTCGATTTTGGGCAGATGATTCAAGAACAGTGTCGTCTCTAGACACAGAAGATTTCTCTTTGAAAAAATAGGAGAACTGCGGGCTTCCGAAAAAATATTTCCATTATAATTTTCTCCTCAAGATACACCTTTCAAAAACAAGTTTATTAATTAATGAATAAATGCTGAGAATTTTATTGAAATACGATAATTTTCCATTTTGTTTTGTTTTTTTTTTGTTGTTTTTTCTTTTGTAAATTTTAAGATTCTTGGAGCTATTGTTTAAAAATTGTGCACGCACCATTGGGTATCCTTAAAACGAAAACCCCTTTATTTATTTCGTTTTTCTTATTTAAACGGGGCTAAATGTTATTATCTTTACATTTGAGATTAAGATTTCAGAACATAACCAATATTTCTTTTCCACTAAATCGCATCGCACACCTGGTAGCAGCCAAAGTATTTCCTTGATGAGTGGGGACTGTAGTACGCACATATTTGAAGGCGACACGATTGTAGGCCTTCTGAACCTTATTGAATAAAGCTCGCTACATTACAATTTAAATTAATAAAAAATATTTAACGTAGGTAATTCTGCTTTGTACATATTTTAAATAACTAGATAAAAAATATTTTCATAATTAAATCTATTAGATACAATTTTAATTAATATTAATATTAATTATAACTGGAAGAGAATGGCGAGTCTTATTCGAAAAAAAATGTAACGGTTTTGTTTTTGTTGCGGGGTGTTGAAGCAAGTAGCATCGACGACAGCGCCGCCAGTGCTCGAGAATATTAATCTCCAAACTTGTATGCGTGCCAATACATATATATATATATATATATATATATATATATATATATATATATATATATATACACACACACACACATACATACATACATACATACATACATACATCAGTGTATGTGCGTGTGTAAACGCGTTAATGTAAGAGTGCCAAGTATTATCAAAATACGATGTGTGAACATTTAATGTAAACTAAGAAAGCGATGAAATAAAAAAAAAAGAAGGTATTTACGCAGAGGATAAGCACGAAGAGAAATGCTTTGAAATATAATCTGAACAGTACATGTTTATCGGCTTACTCTTCTGTTATTAAGATGGACTTAGACAAAAACGTTTACACACTGTCAAGATGGGGTGTCTTTACACATATTTAATTGCCACTCCATGGACACAAATGCATTTTCATTTCTTAATGGGGGACACGCTGAAGATCGTCTCTTCAACTGAGTAATAATTACCAAACTATATAGAAATAAGAATATCTTTAAATCTGTTTGTCCATAGCCATCCATCTATCTATATGCCTTTCTGTCTATATATCTATCTATATATGTTTGGGTCTACTTATATATCTATCTATATACGTTTATGTCTGTCTATATATCTATCTATATAAGTGTCTGCCTATATATCTATATAAGTATCTATCTCTATATATATAAGTATCTGTCTATATAAGTGTCTGTCTATCTATCCTTATAAGTGTCTGTCTATCTATATATATATATAAGTATATGTCTATCTATCTATATAAGTATCTGTCTATCTATCTATCTATATAAGTATCTGTCTATCTATATATATAAGTATATGTCTATCTATCTATATAAGTGTCTGTCTGTCTATCTATATAAGTATCTATCTATATAAGTATCTGTCTATCTATATAAGTGTCTGTCTCCCAATATCAACATCTGTCTATATAAGTATCTGTTTGTCTGTATAAGTATCTATCTAGCTATCTGTGCCTCTAAGTATTTCTCTATCAATATAAGTATCTATCTTTATAAGCATATATCTATGTATTTATCAATATTAGTATTTACCTACCTTTCTAAGTATCTAAGTATCCCTCTATCTAAGTCTGACTGTAGATGTGTGGATGGTGTAAATAACAGCGACTTGAAATGAGAAGTCGGAGAGCCGAGTTCGAAATCTAGTCAAGTTAGTTACATTCACTTACGCACAAATGCCCCTGGAAAGGGCATGAATCAATCTCCTACCATCAATTATGGATCAAATAATTGGCTGGTATATGGAAAAAATATTTATAATCTCTAAAAACATGTTAATACAATATTCACTCGCAAAAAATAAATAAATAAATAAATAAATAAATAAATGATACTTGTTACAATCCAAAAATGTGTGGGCTGGGAATAACCCATGAGAGGTAGATAAGCCGTAAAAAAACAACTTAATCAGACTGTCTTTATATATCTGCTTCTATCAATTTCGCTATATGTTTCTATCACAGTCTCTTCTACATATTTATCTCTGTCCATTTATTTTCACACACGAGCACGCATGCGCGCAACCAAGAAAATATCCTTGTAATATTGCGTGTAAAAGGTGTAGTGACAAATTCATATGGTCGATATTTTTTCAAAGAATCTATACTTCTCTAACTCCAAAAAGATGCGTTTGTGCGTCTCTCTCTCTCTCTCTCGTGCATAAATCTGGTCACGCTTCCGATCATGCATTCCTTCGAACATACTGACACACATACACATACACATACATACATACACACACAGACACATCCAGAGGCACGTGCAATACACATGTTCTTCTTTACAGGTAAACACACAAGTAGACAGATGTACTCATGAAGCCAGTCATCTTCGTTAGTCGTGCACGCTAGCTTTTTGCAGTTATTGACTGCAAAAGAAGAGTGAAGTAATGATCATGAGATTGATGTGGACTATCGGAGGAAAGAAAGAAAGATGGAGAAAGAAGAAAAAGCAGAGAGAGAGAGAGAGAGAGAGAGAACAAGGAAAAGGAGAAAGCACGGCAAAGAAAGAAATAATTATTAGAAACAGGAAGAACAGAGAAAGAGTAAAAGAAATAAAGAGGAAGAAAGGTAAAGAAAGAAAGACAGGAAGAGAGAATGAAAGAACGAGAGAGAAGAAAGAAGTAGAAGAAAGAAAAAGACAGAAAAAAAAGTGTGAGGGGAAAGAAAAGGAAAACGAAAAAAGAAAAAAATGGGAAAACGACAAAACGAGGAAGAAAAAGAGAATTTACAAACGAGGAAGGGTGGGAGAATGAAAAAACGAGGAAGGGTGGGAGAATGAAAAAACGAGGAAGGGTGGGAGAATGAAAAAGGAAGAAAGAAAGAAAGAAGGAAAAGGGAAAAGTATGAAATAAAAATGAAGAAAGGAAAATTGAAGGCGACAGACGACTAAAGCGTCTGGAAAGAAAGAGAACGAATAAATATTTTATCTTTCATTCTCATTCTTCACCATTGAGTAGAGAATAACAGCAACGTAAGTTTAAAATGAAAGAATGACAACGAAAGAAAGAAAAAAGAAAGAAAATCATAAATTATAGTAGAAAGTAAGTCAGGGAAAGTAAAACTTTAATGAACAATGTAACTAACAAAGAAAATGTTATTCATTACACAGTAAAATCATTTTAAAACAAGTGAACTATATCAAGATGATAGTGTAGCCTTAAAAACGCTTTATTTGACTGACACTAAGAGATGAAGAGGAAAGAAGAGAATGAGGGTATATGCGTATATGTGTGTGTGTGAAAGAGAGAGAGATGGGGGAGAAAACAAAGAAGCAAGTGAATCAAATTGTATGGCTGGTTAGTATTAACCTTACAACGAAGAAGACCGACAAAGCAAATCGATACCAATATATCGGCTAGTCATATATGGCCGGGCAAAAGCGTAGAAGAATGTTGTTTGGTGATACAAAAGAGTAGAGTGTAAGACAGAGGAAAGGGCTTGTGGATAGATAGATAATGAGCAGATATAGATACGAACAGAAGTAGAGAGATAAATAGATAGGAACAGAGACAGATGAATATGACAAAGAAAGCTGAGATAGATCTGAACAAACTGAAACAGATAGATAGATATGAACACAGAGAGACAGACAGAAATAGATAGATAGCTAGGTAGATACAAACACACTGCGATAGATAGGTAGATAGGAACAAACAGATAAATATGAACAAACGTAGAGAAAATAATAGATGGCAAGATTGGAGTATTTAGAAAGTGAAGAGAAAAAAAAGCAATAAAATCAATAGAGGATTGATTTGGCGTTTTGAATTGAAAACATGTGGCTTTGAAAATGGCGCAGTGTGACAATCAGGAGAAGCAAAGAAAACAAAACAGAAAAAAAAAAAGATTTCACAGAACATTTGATTTAAATAATTATTTTCATATTTAATTTATAAAACACAGCAGAAAATATGGTACGTGGGTGTCACTAATATTTTGTACTTTAGCTGAAAACCATTATTATTTGGTATATATATATATATATATATATATATATATATATATATATATATATATATAACCATTATTATTTGGTGTATATATATATATATGCTCCATAGTCGCTTGCATAAAGGTCGGGATCAGTTCATTTGGCTTCTTCCTTTCAATCAACAGGTTATTTACACATACTTGTTAACTAAATGAAAGGTAATATTACTGTAAAATTCTTATATGTAATCTCTCTCGCTCTCTCTCTCTATATATACACATACATATATATATATATATATATATATATATATATATATATATATATATATACATACACACACATACATATATATATATATATATATACACACATACATATGAATATATATATACATATGCATACATATATATACATACACACACACACACATATATATATATATATATATATACATACACATACATACATACGCGCGCACACACACACATATATACACACACACACACACACACACACGATGGAGTAATGGGTAGCGGCTTGGACTGAGGAATCGGAGAGCCGTGTTCGAATTCCAGTCGAATCCATTACATTCACGTGAATACCTTGGGGAAGTTAGGACCGACTGGGTTCTATAGACTTGAACTTGGTGAAGGACAACTTTGAATTCAAAACCTGTGCACCTCTGTATTTGGCACTTTAAAAACCTTCACCACTATAATCAAATCACAGGTTCCTGCTTGACCCTCATACATCGAATACGACTTATCTATATATAACGTGCCATTATTTGGTAATTCCAACAGGGTAGCCAATCATGTTGGAAAATTGGCAACGGACCTCCATGATATGTTATATATTTGAAAGAACAAAATTTGCCATTTTCTGAATTTTTGAGATGTATTATCGTTAAGATTGGGTTCTCTAAACTTGGTTGGCAGCCAGTCAGAAAGAACTACTCCTCCACTATGTTTCCCAAGAAACCGTGGAAATTTGTCGATAATGTCTTTGGCAAATCATGAAAACACGTGTTAAACAGCCGAGTATACTGGACACTGATGGAGAATGACTACTTTGAATTCATAACGGTGATAAAAAGCAACGGGAAACAAATTCAATATCTTTATAATAGCCAATATGAAGCGATTTACAAAAAAACCTGTTGAATATCGCACTGCAATGAGGCGTTAAAATATATCGGTCAATATATATATATATATATATATATATATATATTATGTGTGTGTAGATTAAAATAAATGCATGTTGAAAATTGCTACACAATAGCTTTCATGTTTAAGCAGTAAATTGTGTCACTTCAGGCGATGGTAAATAATAATATTAAGCTCTACTCTGTACTGAGCCCTTTAAAAAAAAAATGAAATCCACCAGACAGTGGAATTATACTCCATTTGTTCTTATCTCATACGAGGATATATATATATATATATATATATATATATATATATATATATATATATATATATATATATATGTGTGTGTGTGTGTGTGTGTGTATTTGAATATGTATTAAAATAAATTAATGTATTAAAATAAATACTTCATTGAATTCTTGCGTATTTATCCTTGTGTAATATATATATATATATATATATATATATATATATATATATATATATATCAATTTGTACTAAATTCAACCGACAAGATCATTCCACTGAATATTTTATTGTATTTTCCAATTTTCTAAGAAGTTGTTATACATCTGGAACTAAATTCTGCATAAACTGTTCAAAGACCATGTCTTTATTCAGTTTCTTTGGGAATAGTTGATCCAAAAATTTTCATCCTGATGTGCAAAATCTTATTCGAAAATTAAAACAAATAATTAAACAGCTAATCATGCTTGATAGAATTTAGTACAATTTGCTTGAAACCTGTTGCTCATATATATATATATATATATATATATATATATATATATATATATATATATATATGTGTGTGTGTGTGTGTGTGTGTGTGTATTGAAACAAAAATGCTGTACCACAGAGTGTATATAGTCTTGAAAATGACGGAGCCGATTCTTTTTCTTTAAAAGAAACTTTTTTTCGGTCAATCCTTATTTACCCACTATACACTTTTTTTTAGTATCGCCTTATATGATTATATTTTTCCAACGAATCTTTCTGAAGAAGTTTTCAACGATAAAAGGTTCCTTTTAAACAAAAAGAATATGTTCCATTATTTTTAATACAATGTATAAAATGTTCAGTTCTTTGTGTCCCTACTCTGAGTTCCGCAGTTTCGTTTTTTGGCTAATGAAAACCTAATTATATATATATATATATATATATATATATATATATATATATATATATATATGAACATAAATAGATCCTAATGAGCCAGGTACTACCTACCACATGGGATCATCACGGTGAACTGGCTAATGTTCACCCTGATGATCCCATGTGGTGAAACCTAGGTAGGTAATACCTCGTTCATTAGGATTTATTTATTTTACTTTTGTTCTACTTAGTGTATTTAATACTCTTTGTTTTAACTTATTACTGGCTGTTTTTTTTTCTTTGTACCAGAAATTTAAGGTACTGGACGATTTCTTTCGTCCTCTTCGGAGATTTCTAGTTCTTTCTTTCTTCTTTTTTTTTGTTTTCCATTTATCCTCCGATGCCAATTTATTTTAAAATTGGGCTATCCAGGTTTTTTCACTCACCGAGCTTAAATAAAATTACATTGTATACACACACACACACACACACACACACACACACATATATATATATATATATATATATATATATATATATATATATATATATATATATAATTTCATCAGACTGGATGAAATCCTAACGGATGAAACGCTTCACAAGAAAATTTCCAGTTTGTCATATTTTTCTAAATACTGTTTGTTGATATATATAAAATTATACAAAATTTTATATATATATATATATATATATATATATATATATATATATATATATATGTGTGTGTGTAGGAAGAGTGATTAGTATCTTCGTATGAAAATTGTAATGAGGCGTGAAACTAACAGTTACCATGTGGTGTTTATTGTTATTTATCTATCTGCATGTATATGTTTATGAGGGGGTGCTGAAAAGGTTTCGCTGGTGTGACACACTTTCTCACTTTATAAAAACTGACAATATCCAAATATCAGAATTATTATTGTTATTATTATTATTTATTTTTAATCGTTTCTTCGCCTTTTGATGAACACTGTATGATTTTCGTTTCCTATTTATTGCTAAATCTCATTCTGAATGACATTTGGAATAACACTGTTTATTTGAAACACCCAACCCAAACACTTTAGCAAATAACGAGTCAGTTTGACTTTGGTCGTTTATGCTGCTGTCGTAAACAAATTCGGTCACCCACAGAATAACCCGGAAATATATACAGATGATATCATTTTATACGTTGTCTTGAAGTTTCTAGGTATTCAATAGAATACCTTGGCGTTTTACACAATAATGCTTCACCCTTTGCCGGTAAACACCTGCACGCTTTTCCGTTTTCATCTTACTTACTGTTCACATGTGAATGCATACAAGCGCATGCGCATCGGTGTACAGACGCATTGACACATAAACGCGGGTACATCGGCCTCCGGCAGGAACACCCAAAATGAAACTGTTATTATTATTATTATTCTATCTTCGCATGAATTTCTCTCTCTCTCTCTCTCTTTATGTTTACATCATGACACGTGAATAAGCAAAAAACACGCCGCACGCGTGGATATACAACGAGAAACAAGTGTAAATTCATATGTGCGTGACAGTGGCGTGCTTATTGTCATACATATCCTAAGTAGTTGAAGCGGGTGGGAAATGACTGAATAGTAAATAAATATATTCACGATGAAGGTAAACAGTAAAATGTTTAATGAAGAAAAGGAACAATAGCTAATAATAAAAAGAAATATATTTATTTAAAAAAATGTGATTATTTACAATATTGTCCTTATTTTTGCTCTTATCCCGACGTTTCGCAAAAGTAACGAAATCTAACTGTAAACAATAACTATAAATAATGATAGCTTTAAATAATGATAACTCTATAAATAATGATAGCTCTAAATAATGATAACTCTACAAATAATGATAGCTCGGAATAATAACTCTAAATAATTTTTTTTTTAAAGTAAAAATAAGAAATTTATTGAAAAAAAAAAACTTTGAACAAAATAACTAAACAATTTAAAAGTAAAAAAATATATTTCTTTTATTTAAATTCTATTTAATTTTATTTAAATCTAAAGAAACTATTGATAGATCTACCCAGAAATTCAGACAGAAGAAAAAAATGTCATGTTGGTCTACGGTAGAAAAGTGATAAACAATTGTTTTAATAAAATAATACAGAAGACACTGAAGGAAAATTCGCTTGCAAAGGCGTCTTGGCGTAGAATCATGAATTAGGTATGAACGGTTTTTAATTTAAAAATCTAATAAGTACTTATGCAAGTAAATACATTTTAAGTAAATATTTATTTACGCCTGATAAATATCTGTGTAAGTTTGTTCTTATTTTCAGTCGATTATAGATTATTTATTTTTTATGAAAACGGTTTTGACAAATAAATAAACAAAATAATTATTTTCAGAACCTTAGTCGTTGATAATTCTACTCCTAAAGTCTACGGCTGCATCACGCTGAAACACCGGTTCCGTACGATCACCTAAGTTAAGCAACGTCGAGCCTGGTCAGTACCGAGATTGGTGACCGCTTTACTAGGTGTTTTAAGCTTGGATGTGCGGGTGAGTGCAATGGATAATTGCTAGTAATTGTTAATCGGAGAGCCTAGTTCCAATTCCATTTGGGTTTGTTATATTTACTTACGCGCAAATAACCATGGGAAAAGTATGAATCCCCCTTTTCTCTAGCCCCCAGTTATGGGTTAATTAGTAAGACTTGTATCACTAAATCATTATTATCATAAGAATAAATACATAAATAAAATTGTGTACAACATATTTAGATTTTGTCGTTAAATAACCATAGATATTGATATACCTCTAAACATAAAGCAACCAGCATCCATCAAATTATAAAGACTTGATATTTTTTTGTGATAGCAAAAAATAGAGAGTAAAAGAAATCTTACAATAAAAACTATTTTCTGGCTTTAAATAACCTGCAAAGCCTTAGAAAACTAATCAATAAAAAAAACTAATATAAATGAGTCAATGCATGTAAAAGTGAAGCTTTTAGGGTTCATGCCTCCGAAAAGGCATTGTTTTTATACTGCTTCCCCCAACCCGATAATAGAAACTGTTTTGTATAATGTAATGTTGCTGTTTTTCATGTAGCAAATGAAAAGCCTTATATACTGGTGTACGTTTTACAATATGTATGTATGTGTGAGAGACGTTTTAATATGGGTGGATGCAGACGCAGATGCACCTACATAGATATAAATATATAGTTATATTTACATAAACATATGATCAGGACTCGGTGTCAGACGACATGTATGTATATAAATGAGGCAAGTGAGTGGGAGTACACGCGATAAGGTTAAACATGTATATTTATTTTTGATGCTATAGAAGAACACAACTAAGTCATACATAATGTATTTTACGGTATATAAATAGCGATATGGGTATGAGTAGGCGGGAATACGGGTGTACTAATACGTAAGAAAGATTGGTCGGTAGACAGATGGAAAGTCAAACAATGCAGGTGTTTACAGGTGGTTCGCTTGATAGTGAAAGTGAAAGTAGGGAACAAGTCGGTGAGGTACAAGTGGGAGTAGTGGAACTTGAGGTTGATAATAGAGTGAAACTAATGTAGGCGGGGGGAATTGAGAAATAAATAAATAAAAGTGATGGCGCGCGCGAAAGAGATAAAGAAAGGTGGGGAGAAAAGAGAGAGAGAGAGAGCTCTGCAGAGGGTAAGTGGAAGAGAGGTGGAGTGAGACGTCGATACAGAAATCGAGAGAAAGACGGGGAGAGAATGAGTAGCCGGAAGAAAAAAAATGCGTGTCTCTGTGTAGGTGGTGTGTGTGTGTGTGTTTGTGTGTGTGTGTGTAAAAAATATGTGAAACTTCGATTTAAAAAAAAAAAATGATCATACATATCCTCTATGTATGCGAATAGATCCTTAAACAGAGATATCTAGACGTTATAAAAGTTTGACAACCAGTTAAAAAAAAAACACGCTTCTTCGGTCCACGATTTTGAACGTAGCGAAGTAAATATGCCGACGAGTAAAAGAAAATATATATTAGGTTGGTGCAAAAATAATGTCGTTTTCTCACATATCTGAGAAAACGACATTATTTTTGCACCAACCTAATAATATGCTATTTCCAAACGAAAATTTTATATACATCATTTTCGACTATAAGTTGATGAATGCATGCCTATATATATATATATATATATATATATATTCATTCACAGTTATGTATATACGCTCATATGTACGTACGTATATCAACTCATATGCATGACTTTCGTCTGTATTTACTATATATATATATATATATATATGTATGTGTGTGTATACTTATCATGTATGTATGCATGAATCTTTTCTTGGTTTATTATCGGTCTCTTTCCGTTTCCTATATGTATGTATGTATATATCAACAAACTCAGTCTATTATTCATATCTATATTGCTCAGTCTGTTCGTAGCTCTCTCTCTCTCGATATATATACGCACACACACACACACACATATATATATATATATATATACACACACACACACATATATATATATATATATATATATATATATATATACACACACATATACACAGACGGTCAGTCTGTTCATGTCTATCTATCTATCTATCTATCTATTCATTTCTTTCTCTTTCTAGTTATCCCATTCTGTTCTTTTCTATCTATCTATCTATCTATACCTTTTCATTTATTATCTATCTTGTTTATTTACCTCGAGGTCCTTCGCGATACCATTTTAGCTATTTTGATCCCTTTTCTATTTTTATCTATTTATTTTTTATATCGTTAGAAACTGTCACTATAGTACATACACATTATATATGTGTGTATATATATATATATATATATATATATATGTGTGTGTGTGTGGAGAGAGAGAAATAAAAGCGTTATCTTGTGTAACTTATATGACTGTCTCATTTGTTTTAAACTATTTAGCGTAAAGTAACGCATAGAAGGTATTTTAGTTTTCTGTCTTATAATACAAGAACACGTATAAAAATCGAACATAAGTTTTTTTTTTATCTTTTACTTTCTATATATTTTCCTCTCCACATCATTATTCTTTCCTAACCAAGGCGACACCCCCTTATTGCTTCTCATCTAACCTACTGGTCTTCAACATAAGTTTTGAGCTGGTATTCAATACACAAGCTTTCTCTGTCACACTTGGCCACACACACACACACACACACACACACACACATATATATATATATATATATATATATATATATATATACAGCGCTGTAATTATTGTATTCTTTTTCATGATACATAAGTGGGTATTGTTATGAGAAACATTCGTGTTGTTTTTCAAATTCACGCTTTAACGAGCTGAGACAAAAGAAAGAAACCATGAATCTTATATATATATATATATATATATATATATATATATATATGTGTGTGTGTGTATGTGTGTGTTGAGACGAAAACTGACAAGACATAGCACCATCACAGAGTGTGTTACACTAACCTATTTGTTCGTGCGAACACGGAGCCTCGAGTCTTTTACAAGTAAACGAACGTACTGTAAACAATTGATTTTTTTTCTTTAAAGAGAACGACTCATCGATCCTGACCAACAACCGTATCTCTTTAAGCATGCGATGAGAAATTGAAACGTTTAACACATAAGCCTGGTTTACACACACACTCTGCGCAATTCTCCTATATCTGGGTAGATGATTTTGTCTTGTAATTGTGTGTGTGTGTGTGTTATCCACCGTAGGGGTTCACATTTGAGAATTTGCATTGAGAGAAATATCTGTTCAAGTCTCAGAACGCACATGTTCATAGTTTTGCAATTTTGCGTCTCTATCAACTGTCTGCAAATACAGGAAATGCTATTTCGACTTTTACAAGTACGAGATTATAAAGCTTAGAAGCAGTGTATTTTTTATTTTCGCTTTTAGTTGCATTGCCCTCAAATACGAACAGAGATGATAATTCTGGCTCACACTAAAACAATATGGAATAATAATGATAATCGTCTGCCTGCTAAGGCAGCTGTTGAAAGCGCCTGCTTGGGCACATCTGTGCTTGTTCAACACCCACAGAGTCAACCTGGAGTTTATACAGCAAATATGCTGAGCAGACCTTAGTTACAGTTTCTAGCAGAGAGTGCATACTCTGGCATGATCAGGATCTTGAAAAAGACGAGTACACTCAAACCCTCGGTCACGATGACTTGTGACTTCGTGCTAGCACAGCCATTGGCGGTTTCTGAATAGTTTCGTCTACCTAGGTTAACGCAAAAGGATTAGATCAATATAGTTTTCAATGTGATTTCCGGTGTTGCATACTGGGATCGTTTCTCTAGACATTATCAAAATATTATCAAAAATTCACCTTCCTGACATTGCGACCATAGCGAGATTCGAACCCATAGTCGGAATTAACTTTCTAAACATCTACCTATGCGTCCACTATAATAATAATGATAATTTCATGAAATCTGTCTTTATGTGAAATAGAATAGATTGCAAAAGATTATGTTCATGGGCGTTTGATAATTTCATAAGAAAATCCTTCATTTATCTAAGATCTCAGGTAAAACACTTGGTAAAAACTTTCATTTGTCATGGATCTCATACAAAACACTTGGTAAACGTCTTCAGTTATCTTCGATCTCACGTAAAACACTTCGTAAACGTCTTCAGTTATCTTCGATCTCACGTAAAACACTTGGTAAAAACTTTCATTCATTTTAGATCTCATGTAAAACACTTGGTAAAAACTTTCATTTATCTTGGGTCTCATATAAAATGGTTGGTAAACGTCTTCAGTTATCTTCGATCTCACGTAAAACACTTAGTAAAAACTTTCATTTATGTTGGGTCTCATATAAAACAATTAATAAAAACTACAAATTATCTTAGGTTTACGTTAAAAGATTTGATAAGTAATCGCATCAAACAGCACAACAAAAGAAATAATAATAATAATAATAATAATCATAAATAATCTTCCTTTAATTAATGAATGAGGATGTATACCATCCACCGATGATTCCAAATGATCGGCCACCTTAATCAAAACTTACTGATAACCAAAAGAAAAAGAAATAAGAATGCTATGCAAGTATAACACAAGGCTGTACACGAAAGATTGTCTTAAAATGACAAATGTCCACATGCTTAGAAAAGAAAATCAATAACCTCCCAAAAAAAAAAAAACAACTTAATTTCTGTTGAAAAACTTCGTATAGGAATTTATCAAACAGCATATCAAAATATATAAGTAACAACAACAATAATAATAAACTACTGCTCAGTCCCCAGTCTAGAACATCTGTTGTTGTGACTGAACTGATAGAAAAAAAAACTCAATATTATCGACAAGCATACTGAGGAGAGTGCTGGAGTATTGCAGAAACTTACAGTAACATTCAGTAAAAACAATCAGAAAGTCGTAGTATAAAAAAAAAAAAAAAAAAATGAACGCGTCCTGTTTTTTTAAACAATTCTTTTTCTTTTTTTACTTATTTTTTCAGAGTTGGGGGTGGGGTAAGTAGAATTTCGGCGAAAGAAAATATCTTCAAGTAACGTTTAACTCCTCCACCCAAAAAGAATATTTCGTTATTTTAATATTAAGCTTAATAAGGGATATTAATTAATAAATGACCATAACAGACAAGAATTGAGATTGAAATTATCAATCGGGAAAGGGAAAACACGACATGAATAATTAACAAAAGATGAAAAAAAAGAAAAGAAAAAAGAGAACAGACTAATAAAAACAAAAGAGAGAGAGAGAGAGAGAAGTAAGAAAGTTTAAAAAAAGAAAGAGATGAAAAGAATGACAAAAACGAAAGAGAATCAAGAAAAAAAGAAAAAAAAAACTGATTTAAACAAATATCCGAGTTAACCAACTTATTAGATAACCAGATGGAGGAACGTAGATTGAAAGAAGAATTGAGTAAATTGATAGACGAATATTTTTTTGAAAGTCAAAAAAGTGGGGGTGAAAAGAACGCTACGCATTCATTCTCACTCTTTTTTTCTTTTCTCTAAATCTAATCAATTTTAAAGAAAAGTTTCTAAAAAATAGAAAAAAGATAAAACCTGTTCGAAATTTACGTAGAAATGATGATAGTCGAATTCAGCATGAACGTTTTTGAGGCATAGAGAGATTAGTGGTAAATTTAAACCCCCTTAACCACGAAAATCCCACACGTTGACAAACATCCGCTGTTCACCCGCCGATATACACACTACACAAATATATTTCCACAAGTTGAAAAACGGAGATATATACATCGAAACACATGAGAAAATAAAGGGGAACGGGAATATTTAGTAACTCTTTTTGTAGTTTAAGTTATATAGACCAATACACTTCATGACACAGACATATAGACTGTTGTCACGGTTATATTACTCCCCTCGGGGCACACGTACAATACACAGTTAACAAGACATAACAAAGAGTCATTTTTATATGTTCTAAGGTACGCGTACTTCGAAATAATTGTTCGTTTAGAGACACAACAATAAACGTGGACATGTAAGCTTTGAGAGAGAAACTAAATGTAAAGAAAATAAAAGGAGGAGGCAACTGGTTGATTGTCAAATTACAACTGGGTGGTTATATGTATGTAAACAGAAAAGGCTCGAATAAAATAATAAAATAAAGGGGTCTAGTGTGTGGGTTTACATGAAAAGGGGGGACACTTTTGGATAGGAGCCGATTTTTTTTTTTTTTCTTTTTAATATCTTGTAGTTTCAAACTTTTTTTTCTTCAGTAATTTTGTATTTTTTTAAGGGTTTACAACTGAAACCAAAAGTGGGGATTACTTACAGTGTCTTGAGATCCATAGAAGCATTCGAACCACTGACGAGGAATAAGACCAACATATGAAATAAAACAAGAACAACTGGGTGACGTGTAAGCGCTTGAGTCCTGGGCATGGTGAATCCTTGGTTTTAAAAAAGGAAAAAAAACCTGAGGCGCTGTTGTATTTCGTCAAGTCTAGTCCCTGTTCCGGTAAAACGGCGATTTTGAGACAGGTCGGTTAAAGTGGATGGTATGTTGGCGACAACGGGCACTACGACCACGATAGTAACAACAGCAATAAGAAGAAGAAGTAGAAAAAGAAGAAAAAGGAAAAGAAGAGGGGAAGGAACAAGATAAAGAATGAGAAAGATGGAGAGAGTGTTGGGTAGAGGTTTCAGAAGAAAAAAAGGAAGAGGAACTGTTGACGATAGTGGTGGTGGTAGTGGTGGTGGTGGTGGCGGTGTCGAAACAAGTGGTAATGTCGCTAGGCGCATATTAAACTCATATTTTTCCTTGATGTCAGTATATCCCGATTGCCTGGCTCTCACGACTGGGTATCAACATCCTTACTCTCCGCCTCATCATCATTAACTACATCGGTAGACGCTCCGTGCTGCTGTCGTCGTCGTCGTCGTCATCGTCGCCTCGATCATCATCATCATCATCACGATTGTATCTATTCTATCATCATCATTGCTCCTGACTCACATATGAAAAATCAAAATTGCCAAAGACACCGATCCTACATTCACGAGATTTAATAATTATTAGCATACACGGAGCGACCTCACAAAAAAAGAAAAAAAAAAAAAAAAAAAAAAAAAGTAGGAAAATGAAGGAAAAAAATAAATAAAAAAAGGATGAAACAAAAACAAAAACAACAAAAAAAAAAGCTCTACTCTTCGTTGTACACGCAGAAAATGTCTATATATCTATGACAGTGTATTTGCATATGTGCGCCTATCTTTGATCAGGTTTAGACGGAGGCATGCTTCGATCCGTGTAACATACAACTAGCAATTCCACGGTGCCACCACGGATTTTAAAAGCATTCAGATGCGGTGGTTGCGGCATGACAACAATTGAAGACACATGTCCGAGACCTGGATGCCCGTGATAAACCCCAACTGGTACAAATCATGTTTATACTAACACGAAATCGTTAAAAGCCTCCTTAACGTCAAGGCGGTAACACCCTTTTCTCACTATCTGTGTGACTGCGTGTTTATATATATATATATATATACACACAACTATATGTGTATGTACATATATATACACACACACAACTATCTATCGATACAAACACAACTATATATATATATATATATATATATATATATATATATATATATATATATACACACACACACACACAACTATCTATCGATACAAACAAATATATATATATATATATACACACACACACACACACAACTATCTATCTATACACATATATATATAGATATATATACACACACACAACTATCTATACAAATATATATATATATATACAAACACAACTATATATATATATATATATATATATATATATATATATACACACAACTATATATATATATATATATATATACACACACAGAACTATCTATCTATAGAAACACAACGATATATATATATATATATATATATATATATATATATATATATATATATATGTATGTATGTATGTGTGTAAAAGCAGTTAAGCACGAAATACTCCTACAATCGACTATCGTGTTGAGGAGAAACGGTGAAGTGGAGAAATATTTATTTTTTGTTATCGTTATTGATAATAAAAATTATATATATATATATATAAATATATATATATATATATATATATATGTGTGTGTGTGTGTGTGTGTGTGTGTGTGTGTGTGTGTCGTTTTTTACTGTCAAAGTTGATGTTGATTATAAAGAAAATAATGACTGGGTTTTATTAAACGGGCGGTCCAGGCTGTTGCTTTAAAATAAATAAATAAATAGAAAAAAAAAGATGAAAGAAAATAGAAGTGAATGCGTCGAAAAACAGTTTAGTCAAGGAGAAATTGAAAACTATGAAATTTAAAACAGAGCGAGCGAGAAAAATAAAAAAAAAATACAAGAAGAAAAGAGAAACTAGGAAAAAGAGAGACGCAGAAAGAATGGGAGAATAGAGTTTGATTGAAAAAGAAAGCGAAAGAGAAAGTAGATATAGAAAAACGAATATTCGTACATTGTCAGAAAACGTCCTAAAGAAGAGAAAAGCGTATGAAAAGAATAAGATTAAAAAGAAAAAGGGTAAAAAAGAAAAGGATGAAATTTGAGGAAGAAAGTAAAGGTCGTAAAGCAAGTGGGAGCGGAGAAATGAAAGTGAAAGTTAGTTGAGAGAGAAAGAAAGAGACAGACGGAGAGAGCGAGCGAGAGAGAAAAAATTGAGTGGGAGGAGAAAATGAAAAATAGATTAAAAACCAAAGGAAAATAATCAATAATGAAATCGCTTGGATAGATAAAAAGTTGTAGATAAATAAATAGATAGATAGGTATTTGCAGATTCAGACAGATAGATAGAAGCAGATTGAAGCACAGACAGATACGTAGATATTAGCAAATTGAGACAGATTGCAGATTCAAACAGATAGATATTAATTGATTTAGAGGGATAGACAGATATTAGCAGATTGAGACAGACAAACTGATAGATAGACAGATAGATAATAAAATGTGTACATCATTGAATAGAATGAAGGTACTGATGACTGATACAATCGCACACTTGTAAATCCGTCCGGACAGACGAAAGCTCACGCATTACCTCACAAACTCTAACAAATACTAACAACAGTAAAAGGACTAAAATGCAAGCGTAGTAAATAAAAAGAAAAATCGAAAAAAAAAAAAGTTAGTAAAAGCACGTGCAAAAGAGGAAAGGGGATAGATAGATAGATAGATAGATAGATAGATAGAGAGTAGCTAGGATAGAAGAGAAAGCGAAAGAGTGCACAAGCAGTGATATTATAGTAACGATAATGCACTAATACTGCTCGTTCAGCTGCTGCTGCTGATTTCGTTGGTGGAGGTGTTAGTGGGTGGAGAGGTGGAGTGGGGAGAAAATAGAGAGATTAGGGTGGAGTGGTGTTGTGGACGAAGAAATTATTGTAGGGTGGAGCGGGTTGTAAGAGGTGGACTCATGGTCCGGATGACTGCATTGATAATGCTGATGGCGAGGAGGAGGAGGAGGAGGATATTGCATGTGGGTTGGTACTGAGAAGAAAACATAGAAATTAGAGAGAGGGAGTGGGAAGTGGGAGGCAGAAGCATTAAATGATAGAGGGTCATTCAGGAGGTTGAGAGGGGAAGAAATTGTTGTATTTTTCGTGATGGTGATACTAGTTTAAGGAGAGCAAGGAGTTGGGAGAGTAATCGAAGAAAGAAAGAAAAGAGAAACAGTTGTGTTAAGTGTTTTCATAATAGTAATGATGAGTGTGATGATGCTAAGAGTTATATAAGAAGATTAGCTCGTAGTAAAGGGAGATGAAGAAAGAAAAAGAGGTGAACAACAGCTTCCTGATTTGTTTTTACGGATTATCAACACTTTGAAGGTTATTTAAAGTTGGAACATATTTTGGATTGTAAAAATAATTCTTTTTTTTTATAACAATTTTTTTGGCGAATTACAATGCTTTTTCCAGATACAAGCCCTACTATTTAACCCATAGCTGGGGAGGGAAGAGATGGATTCATACCTTTACCAAGGGCATTTATACGTTAGCGAATGTAACGAACCAGACTGGAATTCGAACTCGACTCACATTTTTATTACACCATCCGCACATCCACAAGAGAAACTGAGGAGGAAAAAAGAAAGGGCCAAGAGAAGAACGCCATAAAGAGTAAGAAGAAGAAGAAAACTGAAGGAGGATAAAGAAGAAGAAAAAGAACAAAACGTGAAGAAGTAGACGAAGAAGAATAAAAACCCAAGGAAAATACAGAAGTCATGGAAGCTAACAAGAGATATTGCAAGAATTTAATTACAGCTGAATACTAAATACATAGATATGGGTATATGGTATGTGTGTGTTTTTCTGCCTGCGTTTAACTGTGATTATATGAGTTTGTATTAATGGATGAGTTTGCGTGTAAACCTATATCTAGCGCATGTGTGTGGCAGAAAGCAATCTCAAATAAAAAAAATGAGAAATGAAGAGGAAAAAATTTACTTAAAAGATGATGATGTTGGCGGTGATAAGATGCGTGTATGCATACACATGCACACATATCTGTGTATATAAAGCTGATGAAGTGAAGAAATGTGGGTGAGGCATGTAGTTGGGATGATTCTCGAGGTGGATGCTTAAGGTAAACGTTGGGTAGAGTGAACTGATGACAGGTCGATAGATATGGGAAAATTTATATATATATATATATATATATATATATATATATATATATAGATAGATAGATAGATAGATAGATATGGTACAGATTTCAATAGATAGTGGAACTGATTTCGATATATAGATATGTGACACATATTTCGATAGATACACAGATAGATATATAGATAGATAGATGTGGGGATAGCTAGATATAAGAAGAGATTTCATAGCTAGATATGGCAACAGATTTCGATAGATAGCTAGATATGGGAACAGATTTCGTTAGATAGCTAGATATGGGAACAGATTTCGTTAGATAGCTAGATATGGGAACAGATTTCGTTAGATAGCTAGATATGGGAACAGATTTAGATAGATAGCTAGATATGGGAACAGATTTAGATAGATAGCCAGATATGGGAACAGATTTAGATAGATAGCTAGATATGGGAACAGATTTAGATAGATAGCTAGATATGAGAACAGATTTAGATAGATAGCCAGATATGGGAACAGATTTCGATAGCTAGATATGGGAACAGATTTCGATAGATAACTAGATATGGGAACAGATTTCGATAGATAACTAGATATGGGAACAGATTTCGATAGATAACTAGATATGGGAACAAATTTAGATAGATAGCTAGACATGGGAACAAATTTAGGTAGATATGGGAACAGAGGTCTTGAGCCTTATTCGGTAACCTTCCTAGAGATGATGTCCCAAGAAAACCGCCCAGCCGCTTGTGTTGTGAACAGATAATAGGAGTGGTTAGGGTCGACTGTCACCCGGACCGCACTCCTTTGTTTATTAAAAGGAGTATAGATTTATCCATTGTTTCCTGCTTAGAATATGGTTTACCGGTCCTTATTTTTTTTATTCCATGACCATAATGATTTATCTATCTAACATTTTGGGTGATCTGACTATTGACTGGCTACGACTCTTCGTTATGAGAATGCCGAGTTGACATTTTTCTGGTGGCGACATCCGACTGGTAGTAAGGAGCCAGGCTCTTTGGTAGCACTTAGAGAGTCTGCTCTGATCAACAGTTGCTTAATATCGTGGTATTTGTGGTGATATAATACGCATGGGTAGGTGTCCCTGCATGTATTTCCGCTGGTCAACCCTGAGGCTACATTATGTTTCAGTTTCAGCCCCGTTCTGACCAGTTTGTATTGCTATTGACGATAGTGATAATTATTTTGGCCTTTTTCCCCCTCAAAACAAAATATCATTATGACTAATACAATTAAAAAAAAAAAAAAAAAACACACGAGAAACCCAGTAAATAAAGAATCGCCTACCCCACTAATCTTTCTTTCTTCAATATTTGTGATATACGTTCCAATTTCTGCAGTGTAGAATCTTTTCTCTTGAAATGGTCACTAAATATTTTTGCACTTTGTGAAACAAATTTAAATTCTTCCATCGCTACCAATGAATTATATGCTCCAGGCCATCTTTCTCTTTACCCAAAAGATTGTAAGATATATATGTATGGGCGTGGTGTTCATATCCTGAAAAATCTGCCAGTAGCAAGGGAATTTTCCCTCGAGTCCCCAGATGATTCTTTCACGTGCTTTCGTCTTTTGTTATTGCCATCCTTAGCTATCTTTTTTTCCTTTCTTTATCACTCTCTCTCTTCTCAGGACTGCAATATATTAGACAAAATTTCTGACAGTATAGAATTCTCTCTCTCTCTCATTAATCTGTGAACATTTTTGTGCTTGGTGATATTAATGCTAATCATGACATGTGGCTTTCTAATGTTACTGATGTTACCATTATTCAGATATTCAGTTTTTCTGTTGCTCACTCTTTCATGCAAATAATGGATTTCCCCACACTTAATAAATCTGATAAACATGTTTCCTTACCTCCTCTCCAAGATTTTGTCGAGAATTGCAATTCGGTTCTCTTGGCAATTCGGCTCACGTTGTAGTATCTGTTGATTCTCTTCGGATAGACAGGAACCTCTTATTCACAAGACTTCTCTCCATTACCAGCATACTGACTGGGATGAGTTTATTGACGTTCTTCGAGACATTCGCTTGGATTGATCTTCTTAACCTTCCGATTGAGAAATGTGCCACTGAGGTTGGGTTAAAGCTAACATCGAAACTTTTGTGCTTTCTCGGAAATACCAGCTGAAGCTACAGTGTGTCACACCGGCCTGTTCAGCCACTACTGTCCGCAGGAATCTATTTTTCTAGCAATACCAGCGTGACAGTTCTGATCACAAAAGGCGCCTATTTGTACCCGCGGGTAATGATTGTAAACATTTCCTTAAAGCGGAAGTCTTTGCTGATAGAATGAGGCACCGTATAGCCTCTAACAACAATGGTTCACGTGACTACTGGCGGCTATTTAATAGCGTGTTAAATAAGCCTAAATTCTTCATCCCTCTTCTATTTACACAGATTGATAGATGCTATCTTCTACTGATAAAGCAGAATTCTTCAGTAGTAAATTCTCTTCTACTCTTTACTCATCTAGAGTATCCTTACCTGACTTTCCCCTTAGAACTGAATCTCTGTTGAGTGATATGTATATAACTCGCTCCGTGGTTTCTGCTATCTACACTGGAACGCCACAGTGGACCTGATGACATCCCTGCAAGAGTCCTCAAGAAATGTGCTCCTGAACTAGTTCCTCTTCTCTCAAAACTCGACAATAAATTCCTGGCTGCGTCATGCTTTCCGACTTGCAAGAAAATCCTCTTCAGTAGTCCAGTCTTTAAGAACTCAGGTGAACCGTTGGATCCCCTCTAACTATCAGTCTATTAGCATTTTACCCCTTTTTGGCAAATTACAAGAGACCATAATCAACCCTGAAATGATAAAGCATTTCATATTGCAGGGTCTTCTTTCAGATAAACAGTATGGCCTTCGCTTCTCTAGGTCAACTGTTGATGCGTTAACGATTATTACTAAAAGAGTCTATGAAGCTTCAGATACGAATGGTGAAGTTCCGGCTGTTGCTTTGGAGATTTTAAAAGCATACCGGCCCTCTTTACAAATTGAAAACGGAAATGGGATTTCTGGACGAATTTTTGAACTGATTCAGTCTTTCTTATCAATTCACGAAATGAAGGTTATTTTGAACGGCCACTCTTCTAGATCCTTCTAAATTAATGCAGTTGTCCTCCAGCGCCCTATCCGTTTCAAATACACATCAGTGATCTCCCTGGTGGCAGCGGTTCTCAACTCGATATCTATACAGAGGATACAACTATTTACTTCCGTTTCAATAGTAAGTCTGATCAGTTCGATGCGATCAAATTGGTAGTTTATCTCAAACATGACCTACAATCTACTGTTATCTGGGACAATGAATGGTTTGTTAATTTTAACGCCTTCAAAACAAAACTGCTCTCTGTCAATCATCAGAGACCCCTTTTTGCCTGCTATCAGCATGGCTGATGCTAACCTCCAGCAGAGCCTTCCCGGGTTAACTTTTCCGCTGTTATGAATTGGGAAGATTATATTGAATCAACTGCTAAGTCTGTTATAAAACTACTATTCGTACATGCTTTGAATTGCGACATATGATCTAGTGCTCCTGTTATATATTTAGAGATTCTTGATAAAAACCAAGGAAGAATATGTAATGTTATTGGTCCTGACCTGGTATCTCGGCTTCAGTCACTTTTTACCAACGTAATGTAGCTTTGTTGTGCCTTTTCTCGAAATACTTTCATGGTAATTGTTCTAATGATTTTTTCTCTGTGGTACCTAGACATTTTGTATTTAAACGCTGCACTAGACTGGTAGCTAGGTCTCATGATTTTACAGTTGAAATGGAAAGATATAACCGTAAGTTCTATGCTGGCAGTTTCTACTCTTACACTTCTCGTTTGTGGAACACTCTTCCGGTTTATCGATTCTCAGTCAACTTTGATCTTCAAGCATTTAAGTGCAGTGTCAATCGTTATCTTCTGTCTTCTTAATAGTTATTATTTTATTATTTTCCTTTCTTAATAGTATTATCCATCACATTCTCTGACACACAGTAACAATTTGCGACTTCGGGGCGCTATTACATTGTTTGGGGTAAAATGATAGAAAAGATAGATATGAGGACATATTTAGACAGGTAGAAAGAAAGAAAAGGGAAGAGATTTCAATAGATAGAAACGGGAAGATAGATAGATTGATTGATACAGGAATAGATTTTGATAGATACAAATGGGAAGTGATTTTGATAGATAAATAGATAGAAAGAAATGGGAAGAGTTTTCGATATAGAGATAGATATAAATGGGAAGAGATTTAGATCGATAGAAAGACAGAAACGGAAATACATTTCGATAAATATACTGAAATGGGAAGATACTTCCATAGACAGACTGAAATGGGAAGATATGTCGATAGATTGATCGAAATGGAAAGATATTTCATGTATTGATTGAAACGAAAAGAGATTTAGATGGATTGTTTGAGATGATAAGATGCTTCGATGGATTGATTGAAATGGGAAGAATTTTCAATGAATTGAGAGAGGATAAACAAACGTGTTACAAACTACTCGGGTGCAATTTACACACTATATTTACTCTTTCTCCCCACTAAGACGAGTTGTGACACAAGGACTTTTTATGACAGGGCCCCGAGCGCGTACAACCGGGCAAGGAACAAAAATTGGCTGCAGCGCCAGCAACCGTCGGTTGCGCTGGCCTCGGTGCGAGCACCGATCTCTCTCTCTGGTACAATGAGTGGGCGTAGCCTCGAGCAGCTGTTCCCCAGGGCTGGGCACCTCTCAGTATAATTTTCTTCAGTTGCTACTCTAACCTTTGACGGAGTTGCTCTGAGTGCATTCTGCCCAAAGACAGAGACGCAATTGAGAGATGATAAATAGATGTGTTACAAACCCCTCGAGGGAAGGGCTTACACACTAAAAGATCAATATTTGTATTATATAATATCTACTTCTAGGCAATATCACTCTTCAGGTTTAACTAATCTGAATATTGATTTTAAAAAAAGTTTATTTCATCAATTAACTGTCCTTCATTCTTTTATTCGACGATTGTTTTGATGTTCATACCAAAAATAGTTCTGTTTAGGAATCTCTTCTTATATAGCGTAGAAAGGTTTTTGAAATTTGCATTTTAATTGGCCTTCAACAAGTTGGCATCTATTTGTAAAACTTTCCTTAACTATAATAAGCCAATTTATGAATGAAATATTCATTTAAAATTTTTGTTTCAAAGATTTCAAGTAGTAAATATATCTTACTTTACGAAGTGATAGCTACGGGTGAAGCCTGCTAGTCTATATATAAAATTCTGTGACTTCCGTTAGTCTATCTGTCAAATCCTCTAAAATAGCCATACATTAACCGATCGAAACCAAATTTTGGGGAGAACTGCAAACAGGAAAGGAGATAAAAAGTACAGTTGGTTTTACTCGGGTGCGTAGCTTAGTACTATAAATTTTCATTTATTTTTTTGGAAAAATTATAAGTTTTATTATTTAGCACACAAAATACTCCCACGATTTAAAAAAACAAATCATTTAATGATTAAAATAAAACTTATTTCATAAAAATGCAATATTATTTTTTGCATATCTTTTAAGTTTTTATACAAGAATCCAGTTTCGTATGGTCAGTTGTATGTTGCATGCTCAAGAGTAAGAAATCCTAAGAATTTATTCTTCGGTATTAAAAAGGAAAAAAAGAAATTTTATTTAAAAATTTTTGTTTACCATGAAGTCTTATAAAATTAAATTAAAGAAATTATTAAACCACGAAGTAAGTTTTTGTCAAAGTATTTTTAAATTCTCAGCTTATTCAAACTGTATCGACTGGTTTGCTAAATTAAACGAAATGTAGAGTTTGTAAATTTCGACAAAAAATGTTAGCGATAACACCAACAATATTAAATACCGTGAGGATTTCAACTCGCGTCAGCGGGTTGCCAAAAAATTCTAGTATATAACAGATACAAATGTTTGGTTTTGGTTTCTTTTGTTTTACGGTATATCAACCTCAATGAGTTATTTAATGCCGATAACTTTTTTTTCCTGGTAATATTTTGTTTTGTCAAAAATCTATTTCTGGTAATATTTTTTACCCGAAAGAAATATAGCTGTTAATATTATTTTAAACAAATGTGCTGCTGGTAATATTTTTTTCAAAAAACGTATTGCTGGTAATATTTTTTTTCGAAAATATATTGCTGGAAATAGTTTTTTTTTTCTTCAAAAATGTATTGCTAGTAATAATTTTTTAGAAAGTATTTCTAGTATTAAAACCTATTTTTACACTTTCATAATGCTTTTTACCTCAGTTTCGGGGTTAACTATTTTCCCATAGCAAGGAAGCTGGTAGGTGCTACCACCCGGGGTTAGGGTGGACCTGGGAACCCCAACAATTAAGAGGTAGTTTCACGTTCCTTAAAACCTCCCGATCAGAGCCTTTGCTGTTGAACATAGTTTATCGTCTGTCTCTGGACGCGGATGTAGTTTATCGTCATGTCCAGGACGAGACACAAATGTGATGCTTTTTTCCCCTTCATTTGTAAGGTCTGTGTTTAACTTTGAAATCACAGAAGTGAAATGTTTATTGTGGATGCATGTTTATATTTTATTATATTTTGTTCTCCATCTACATATTATTATTATTATTATTCATTTTGTCAAAATATACCTGCTTCCAATGACTTCAGCTCTACGTTACACTCTTTGAATATTGGGAAAATATTTGTCCACAGGTATTTGCATTTACTGAATGTCGCTTTCTTACTGGTCATGTCGTCTGGTGGACGAATCTCCCTAAAAGGAGTGTCTTCGTTTGCATACCTACCGTAATGAATCGGTTGGTGATCAACCCCACCACCAAAAAACAACTCTAGGTCTGTTCAAGATGGCGGAAAATTAAGCTGATAGGAGCTGTCTATATTTCCGAGATGAGGTATTATGTACATTATTTACATTATTCGGACTATTGTCCTCATCTTTGTCGCCATATTTATAACAACGTTTCGGCCGTTGTACGCTCCGGCCTTCTTCAGGTGGTTGGAATGTCGAACTGAACCCTTTATTTCGCTCACTGGGTTAAACTGTTCTAGTTCCGCGTGCCATGTTTAATGTATGTTAGTTATCAGTTATCTCTTGTTAATTTCCCTCTGAAGATTCTGCACTGCCTTAACTGTGTATTGAACCACATATGGGGAAAGAAGGGAGATCACCGCCCTCTGTAGGATCAGGTTGAGATCATAGACAAAGAACACCATTGGAAAATTCGTAAACTTAAGGAATCAGCACATATACTAGGCCACAAAAATCTCCTGAGCCGACCAAGCATAGAAATGAATACAATATGGGAACCAGTAATAAGGAATGCCAGAAAACAGCGATAATAACAAAAATTGCAATATGAGCTCTGGTAAAAACATGAAATGATAACTGCAAAAATTGCAATATGAGCACTTCTAAAAAATGGTTTCTGAAGACATTAGGTTTATAATAACCAGAAATTCATACACAGATGTCCTCAAGGACACATGCCACAGTGGATAAAGGTGTTAGTTAGATCCAGTGACAGGACCCAAAATAGTGTGAGTTCAATACCCGGTTATGGCAGTGCAGATGGAAATTAACAGGAGATAATTGATAACTGACATCCATTAAACATGGTAGGTGGAACTAGAACAGTCTACCCCAGTGAGCGAAATAAAGGGTTCAGTTCCATATTCCAACAATCTGAGGAAAGCCGGAGCGTACAATGGCCGAAACGTTGTAATAAATATGGCGACAATGATGAGGACAATAGTCTGAATAATGATAGGAATATTACTCTCTTATCTGAAGATCCCTATCCCATTTATGGTTACTTTTATTCCAAGCCAAAAATATCTCAACCTATTTTCCTATTCTAAATCTACCGAAAAGTTGAAACTATTGACCATAAAATAATACAGTTTCACATACACAGTCTGTCTTTAACTTTTGAAATTTTGCCGCTAAAAGCCACAAGAGCCACTATTTCCGTTCATACCAACGTGGCAGTTTCCATCATAACAGATTGCCTATTAGTGGTTGCACGTAATAAATATAAACGCGCCATCGAAGGAGATAAGTCTGTTTGCTGAGAGAATGTGACACTGTATTGCATTTAACAACTTTCGCTCTCGTTATTACTGCATGCTCTCGAATAGTGTATTAAATAATTGCTGTTGTTCTCAAGTCCATCCAGACCCGGCGTGGTAGCATCTGTTAGTTTTTTTAGTAGGGAGCTACTCCTGTATATGACTATAAACAACACCCGGTAGCAAGGCTTCTGATAAGGTGTTTGGTGGTTTTAAGGGGCGTGGTACAACCACTTAATTGCTGTTATTTTCAGGTCCACCCACACCCGGCGTGGTAGCATCTGTTAGGGTATCAGCTATAGACAAATAATGAATTATGCATTTTTATAGTAAAAACACAAGCATTACATTTCTGAAAAAAATTACCAACGATACATTTTATCTGCAGTTGAAGGCATAAAATTGTGTTCGAATATTTAGATTTTGCATTAAATAACCCATAGCGCTGTTGATATGCCGCTAAATAAAATCAACCAATAATTGAATATAGGACATGCCGATTTAATTCCAAGAATGATCCTATTTGCTATTGTGCTATTGCCGGAAACATTCTTGGAACTCGTTTTCAGGAATACCTTTTCATAATCTAGTCCCATGTTGTTAGATATCACGGATGTCTGCAAATCTTTGTTCTTTTAGACCACACTACGTCGCTATAGCCCACAGGAATGACTATTTCCGGCTATACCGGCGTGACAGCTCCTATCACAACAGACGCCTATTCGGGGTTGCACGTAATAAAAGCAAACGTGTCCGTGAAAGAGCCAAGTCTCTGTTTGTTGAGAAAATGAGGCACCGTATTGCATCTAACAAATTTGACTCTCGTGATTACTGGCGGCTAGTGCATTAAATAAGAGTATGTTTTCCATTCCTCCTCTCTTAAATTAATTTGAGATGTTAATATCTTCTGCTGTTAGAGCTGAATGTTTCGCCCATAAATTCTCCTTAAATTTCACTCTTGACTCATCAGATGTTTTCTTGTCTAACTTCCCACTTGGAAATGAGTTTCTGTTGAATGATTTGCATAAAATTCCTTCTATGGTTTCTACTGTCATCTCTAATCTGGATCTCCACAAACTATATAGACCTGATGGTATACCTGTAATAGTTCTTAAGAAATGTACTCCCGAACTGGCTCCTGTTCTCTCTAAACTGTATAATAAATGCCTTACTACCTCTTGTATCCCTGTCCGCTGGGAATCGTCATCTGTTGTCCCAGTTTTTAAGAATTCATGCGAATCGTATAACCCTTCTAGCTATCGGCTTATTAGAGTTCTACTTATTTTTGGGAAACTACTAGAGGCCATAATCAATGTTGAATTGGTTAAGCATCTCAAATCGCAGCAAATGAGAGTAGCTTGTCTATTCCTCCACTCTTCGATCAATTTAAGATATTTACATATGCTGATAAAGCAGAATATTTCGCCCGTAAATTCTTCTTGAACTCTGCTCTTGACTCATGTATAGTATCCTTGCCTAACTTAGAACTGAGTTTCTGTTATATATATATATATATATATATATATATATATATATATATATATATATATATATATATAACTCCTTCTACGTGTTCTGCTATCATCTCTAATCTAGGTCAACACAAAGCCTGTAGACCTGATGATATCCCTGTAATAGTTCTTGAGAAATGTGCTCCCGAACTGGCTCCTGTTCTCTCTAAACTGTATAAAAATGTCTCTTGCTTTCCTGTTTGTTCGAAATCCTCATCTGTTGTTCCAGTCTTTAAGAACTCTAGTGAAACGTCCAACCCTTACAACTATAGACTTATTAGTCTTCTACCACTTCTTGGTAAATTACTAGAAGCCCTAATCAATGCTGAATTAGTTAAGCATCTCACAAAGTCATTGTATTATCGATTATTACGGAAAAGAGTCTATAAACCTTTAGATAAGAATGGTGAAGGTCGGGCTTTTGCGTTGGATATCTCGAAAGCGTTCGACAGGGTTTAACATACGGGTATCCTTCACAAGTTGAAAAGTTATGGTGTTTCCGGACAAATTTTTGAACTGATTCAGTCTTTCTTATGAAATTGTGAAATGAAAGTGGTCCTGAACGGCCACTCTTCTAGATCCATCTCTACTAATTTTTCACTCCAGAATCTATCTTACATATCTATAAATATACCATTTGCCCATTCTTAGAATATTGATGCTACATATGGTCCGATGCTCCTGCTATTTATTCAGAGGTTTGGGGTAAAATCCAAAGGAGAATCATGTTTCTGACATGTCGTCTCGTCTCGGCTTCAGTCCCTTCCCACTGCCGTAAACTTGCTTTCCTGTCATTTTTCTATAAATAATTCCATGGTAATTGTTCAGATGAGCTCGTTGCTATGGTACATAGACTTTATGAATTTAAGCACGGTACTAGATTAGCAACAAGGTCTCACCAATTATAGTTGAATTGGCTAGATGTAACTCTATGCTAGTAGTTTTATTTCTTGCACTTCTCGCTTGTGGAACTCTCTTCAGGCTTTCCGGCCAACTTTGATCTTCAAAGATTTAAATGTAATGTCAATCGTTATCTATTCTTTTCCTGATTACTCTTCAATTGTTCTCACTTCTTCACAATGTTTTCTGTTTTTTAATTAGTTCACACCCAGTAACCCTTTGTGTCTTAGTGGCTTTACAGCGTTCTTTGGGATAAATGCAATTAGAAATTAAAAACAACAACAACATATATCTGAGAGATCGAGTCTGGTAAATAAGTAGAGATAGATATGAAGAAAGATAGATACGAGCAGACAAAATAGGTAGATACTAGATAATGAACATAGATAGATAAATAATGAACTGACTTAGATACATAGATAGATCATGAACAGAATTAGATACATACAAACACACACACACACACATATAACAGACTTAGAGTGATAGATTATTAACTGACGTGGTCAGAGAGAAAGATAATGAACAGTGTGTACGGGAGGCACAAGGCAGTAAGGCATTGGGGCGATGGATGACAGAAGGTCTGGATATATGATAACAAATGCAGTCTTGTTATCTCGGCATATGGAAGAGTTCAACATGAAAAAGAAGCAATTGCATGTGTGGTCATTAGGTTCCCTCGAAATTCCTGGGATTGCGAATTTGATGCCACTATTTTCCACCACATCCAGGTCACAAAAGCAAGGCTTGAAGGGAATAATTGACATTACCTTTGCTTTATAGACAGAAGTAATTAGGAAATAAACACTTACTGACTAAAGACAAAAATTTCAAAAATTTGTTGTCATGAAAAGACTTAGATAATGAACAGATAGATAGATAAGGAATAGACATAGATATACAGATTGATCGATAGATAAGGAACATAGATAAATAAGAAAGATAGATATGGAACAGACATAGATAGAAAGATAAGTAACAGATATAGTTAAAGAACAGTCAAAATTTTGTTTTGACATGAAAAGACTTAGATAAAGAACAGACATAGATAGAAATATAGATAGAAGATAAGTAACAGACATAGATATATAGATAGATAAGGAAGAGGCATATGTAGATAGATAAGGGACAGACATAGAAAGATAGATAAGGAACAGAGATAGATAGATAAGGAACAGAGATAGATAGATAGATAGATAGATAGATAGATAGATAAGGAACAGAGATAGATAGATAGATAGATAGATAGATAGATAAGGAACAGAGATAGATAGATAGATAGATAGATAGATAGATAGATAGATAGATATTGAACAGACAGAGAGATAGATAATGAAGAGACATAAATAATGAACAGACAGGCAGAGATATAAAGAGATAACGAAAAAACCAAAATATATAGAGATAACAAATAGACTTAGATAAAGAGAGGGAGATAGAAAACAAATAGACTTAGATAAAGAGAGGGAGATAGATAACAAATAGACTTAGATAAAGAGAGGGAGATAGATAACAAATAGACTTAGATAAAGAGAGGGAGATAGATAACAAATAGACTTAGATACCGAACAATCTTAGACAGATAGATAACGAGCACAGTTAGATAACGAAGAGACAGATAACAAAGTTGCATAGGTAACGAACAGACTTAGGTAACGAACAGACTTAAATAGGTAATGATCAAGCAGATGCATAGGTCGATAGATAGATAATGATCAGGCATATACGTACATAATGGATAGATAGATAGATAAGGAGGAAGTAATATCAACTGTACAAAGTTATGAGGAAATTAAGGGATAAATATGTCGGTTTCCAAACTGCTGCTTCTGCTGCTGATGATGATAGTGGCAGTAGTAGCGGGTAGTGATGATGGTGACATTGCCGAGTTGAGAAGTGTTAATAACGACAGAGAGATTAAATAGAAAGCGTAAGGAAGAAAGATCACGTAGGGATTTAATGTGGATTTGTGCAGAAAATCAAGCCTGATTAACGTTCCGTTGCTAATGATAATGGGGTGGACGGAGTGTGAAATGGTGAAGTGGAATTGACAGATTAAGAATTAAGTGTAAGGGAGAAAGAGAGAAAAATATCGTTGCAATATACGGGAGAGACAGAGAGAAAGATTATATATATATATATATATATATATATATATATATATATAGAGAGAGAGAGAGAGAGAAGGAAATTAAAATTCAGGCAGATGATATATTGATAGCACTGGTGGCTAAAAGAATGTGAAAAAAAAAAAAAAAGTAAAAGAAAAGAAAAAAAAAAGCGTAACATCTAGAAACGTAACCCGGACACACATACAATATTGAGAGCATAGAGGCGATAACAATATGATGAATGAATTAATGGCGATCTGGGACTATGATGAACAAGAAGTGCTACATTTTGATCAGTTGAGCAGTGGTGTGGATGACAAAAATAATGCTGTCTATATTTCTGAGATGAGGCATTATGTACACTATTTTATTCAGACTATCGTCCTCCTCTTTGTTGCCATATTTATCACAACGTTTCAGCCGTTGTACGCTCCGGCCTTCTTCAGATGGTTGGAATGTCGAACTGAACCCTTTATTTTGCTCCCTGGGGTAGACCTTTCTAGTTCCATATGCCATGTTTAATGGATGTCAATTATCAGTTATCTCCTGTTAATACCCCTCTCCTAGCTTTCTACCGCCTTAATCAGGAATTGAACTCACACTCTTGGGTCTTCTCATTGTATCAAACACAGTGGATAAAGGCGTTAGTTAGATCCAGTGACAGGACCCAAAGAGTGTGAGTTCAATACCTGGTTAAGGCGGCGGAGAACTTGGAGAGGGGAATTAATAAGAGATAACTGACATCCAGCTCTCCAAGAAGTTAGCATCAGATAAAGACAAAACCTATCAGTGGCTGAAGATTAAAAGCAGCGACGGGGCCATTTAGAATGACTGCACAACATTACGGACAATTCACCAGAAATTACTAGGCAAACATAATAAACAATAATGCAGACCAAATATGTAAATTATGTAAACAACATGTAGAGATTATTGACTGTACAATTCTGACACCAAAGGAACGCAAAGATCGACATCAGTCTGGGTATATTATAGAAGATTGTCCATATTGAAAAATCACATGAAAATCACACCGAACCAGTCATTGAAAGTCTGTAAATTAATTATTCGTTGGAACTTTGTCTTTAAAACGAGACGAAGTGACTGAAGACGACAAAAATTGCCTTCTCAACAATATGGCAGTGTCATAAAAATTAAATACTAGATTGGCGGCAAGGTTTCGTCATTTTACGGTTGAACCGTAAGTTCTATGCGAACAGTTTCTTTTCTCGCACTTCTCGCTTGTGAAACTCTCGGTTTCTTGCTTCACAGTCAAAAATTTAAATGCAATGTCAATCATTATCTTCTATCTTCTGAATCCCTGTTTTTTTAATTGTTCTCTTTCATTAATACTGTTTGTTTTCTCTCTCATATTCTCTCACACTCAGTAACCCACTTGCATCTTAGTAGCTTTATTGCCTTGCTTGGAATGAAATGATTAAAACAAATGTGCGTTAAAAATGTCAGAATCTATATCTATAAAAGGCAGGATGTGTGTCTGTGGGTGTGTGTGTGTGTCCGCAATTTTCGACAGATTTGCACCAAAATTGACATACACATGCTCCAAGTTAGCGGAAAGGCCAAGACCGACTTTGCATTTCCCAACTCCCATCGATAGTGGAAATAATCGATTTCTTCATGCTTCTACAGCAGTTTTCATGTAGTTTGCGGCCATTTTCTACTAGCCGGAGTGAGAGCCTATAGCTGGCTGCCACGAATAGGCGGGAATATTCTATTGGCCAGCGTGAGAGCCAACAGCTGACTGACACGAATGTTAACTAGCTGCATTCATCACAAGTAGGAAAAAATTAAATCTGCATGGCACATTACTCCAATTGTCTCATTCGCTTGCTTAAACTCAACGCTGAGTCTGATTCCGCAGAACTGGGTTGGGTGTGAAAAAGTATTTGCTGTTAACATTCTTTTTTCATTCGGTTTTTCCAGTTACGAGTCCTTTTATAAAGCTGTTCATTTTGTGTTCATTTTGTTTAGTTCTTTTTTCGTAACAGATTTAATGTTTAGTATATAGCTTAGGAAAAATTCGCAGTATGAGATGGGCAAGAATTAAGGCATGTAGCAACATCAGCACGGCAGGGGGCATCCCTTTAAAGGCAAGGAAGGGCAAAAATATTTTAAGTCAAATGATAGCGATTGCTGTATGAGTCGTACGATTTTTGAATGAAGCACGGGCAACGCCGGGCCATGCTGCTAGTAAGTAAATAAATTGAAAAAAAAAGGGAATAAAATTGAAACTACGTTTTTTTTGTTTTTTTTTTTAAATCATTTCACCACAAGCAAGGCAAGAATGTCACTAGGAGATTATAGGGAGTGAATGTGAAAGGGAAAACTGAAAATAGGGAGGACTGAGGAAAAACAAAAACAAAAGAAATCGATTACATTGATATTGTTATAGCTATAATTGGTGCCCTGAATACTACCAAAAATGCAACAGACCGGAATATTAATAAGATCTCTGGTAACCCCAGTTTACCAGAAACTTTTTAAAAGTGCGCCGTGAAACCGCTCATCTATTCAGGAGAGTATTATCAATATAAAGGAAATATAAACACTATTTATGTTAAATATCACTTTTAGTATTAAGAATTTGGGAAAAGAGAACGTAGATATGTATTACCTTGCCTTACTGCAGGTTTCGTGTAATGACCCGGTAAAGAGTTGTACAAAACACAAGGCATAATTCTCATTTTCTAAGGGTCTATCGCGACATTTTCAACGGCATGGGGGAAATATATTGGCCATCATTATGCAAAATCTAATGAACATTAACTGCTGAAAATCAAGAGAAACCTGTGCTCTGCTCAGTGACGGCCCTAGGATTGCTGGCATCTCAGGCAAACTGAACTTCGACACCCATACAAGTCAATTTTTTTTTAAAAAAAGGAGAAAAACTGAAAATGTAGAATAATGATTTATTACAATATACAGCTTAATATAAGCTAAAGAAAACATTCATTATCCTACCTAAAAAAAAGTCTAGCCTTCAGATGTGCAAATCTTTTCATACACCTATCCTCTTTATAAAATCATTTTCTATTGACAGAATAGCCGAAGAATTTATTCTTTCTTAAGTTATGGACAACTGCAAGTATATTTTTCTAAGATCTCAAACACATGACATGACCCCATGGTGAATCTCGGCCTTGATGGCGCCTCGGGTGACTGCCTGATTTGCTAGTGACCTGAGCCGGCCCTGGTTCTGCTCCGTAAGGTTCCGCCCTTCACTTTTGTGAAAATCTTTGAAGATTATGATGACTTATGGACGGTAGTTAGTTGGTTGGCTGTCTGGTTGATTTTACATCATGTCAACTCTTTACATTATTCAGACTATTGGCACAGTAGACAAAGGCGTTAGTTAGATCCAGTCACAGGACCCAAAGTGTGTGAGTTCAATACCCGGTTAAGGCAGTGGAGAACTAGGCGAGGGGAATTAACAGGAGATAACTGACATCCATTAGACATGGCACGTGGAACTAGAACAGTCTACTCCAGTGAGCGAAATAAAGGGTTTAATTCGACATTCCAAACACCTGAAGAAGGCCGGAGCGTACAACGGCCGAAACGCTGTGATAAACATGGCGACAAAGATGAGGACAATAGTCCGTATAATATAAATAGTGTACATAATACCTCATCTCAGAAATGTAGACAGATGTCAATCCTTGTTGGATTATTCGAATACCGAATTTTGTCTGGGGCATCATTTGAGGATTAATCTCATTACTCAGTGGTAATGGTCAAATAGACTATCCTCGCACACCGTATTGCCTTTGTAGACGGTAGTTTGCATCTATTGAGAATGATGATTGCTGTCATGGTACTAAGAATTGGAATGTGATTTCTATGCTATTGATCGTACAAAGGTTTCTCTGTCAATGGTCGTAGCTGTGGTACTAGCATTGACAATATTGGATTTAGAGATGGCAATATTTCCGGGGTTTTATTTCTTCATAAAGATTTAAAACATGTGATAAGGTATATTTCTTGGACACATAACGAGGAAAGAGGGCTTGGTGAATTTGACACTCACACGGTATATCAACGGTAAAGACAGAGGAAGGCAAGTCGGATGCAGTTGCTTCACTATCGATGATACCTTTGACAATAATAGTGATACGATAGTTGGTTGATTTTGTTGCTTACGTTTATCAACATGCCAACCTCTACGGGTTATTTAATGCCGAAATCTGAATATTTTGAACTCAATTTTATAGCTTCAAGCAAATATATTTTGAATGCGATTGTATGTCTTCAGCTACAGATAAAAGGTATTGTTGTTCATTTTGATATAAAATGTATTGTTGGTAATTTTGGCATAAAATGTATTGCTGGTCATTTTGCTATAAAAATATATTGTTGGTAATTTTACTATAAAATATACTGCTGGCCATTTTACTACAAATATGTATTGTTGGTAATTATACTATGAATAGGTATTGTTGGTAATTACACTATAAATATGTATTGCTGGTAAATTTATTGTAAACAGGTATTGATGAAAATTTACTTTTAATATGAAAATGTATTGCTGGTTATTTTACTATAAAAATGTATTTTTATTCTTTCATAATGATTTGTTTTTGTTAAGAACTTAACAATTACCACCCGAGTTAATGGGGACCTCAGAACACCAGCAATTAACAGGTGGTTTCATGCTCCTCAAAACGTCTATTTTCCCGATCAGAGAGCTTGCTGTCAGATGCAGTTGGCGATACGATATTAATTTTAACAAAGCTATTTACGTATAGTTGTGTCGACGGTGGTAGAACGTTCGTGATTATTTTGCTAATGTTAATGGCAATAAGAATAGTAATAATTGTGCCTTCTTGACGGAAGTCTTACAGTGCCACAATAAATGAGACAAAAGTCTGAATGACAAAGAGCATGATGATGGCAATGGCTATTGTAATGCTTCGATATTATGACAGAAGTGATGGTGATATTGAAGAAGTAATTCCATTGATACAACTGCTGCTGATGATAATAAGTTGTAAGTAGATTTAATGATATTGATAATAGAGATTCCATTATTTTTATCGCCATGAATAAATCTTTTCTCTAATTCAAATGTTGGTGATTATATTAGTTAGGAAAGGTGATTTAACAAATACTCAATATTTATCTACAGTATCGAATCCTTGAATTGAGATTTAAAAAGAGACCAACCACTGGATTGTGAACCAATTCTACATATCTGTCTATATTTCTGAGATGAGGTATTATTTACATTATTCCGACTATTGTCCTCATCTTTGTCACCATATTTATGACAACGTTTCGGCCTTCTTTAGGTGGTTGGAATGTCGAACTGAACCCTTCATTTCGCTCATTGGGGTAGACTACTCTAGTTCCACGTGCCATGTCTAATGGATGTCAGTTATCTCCTGTTAATTCCCCTCTCCAAGTTCTCAATCGCTTTAACCAGGTATTATAAACCGAAAATGAATATCACCGACACCAGAGAATATTCCATTCCTTATTTTAATTAAAATACAAAGGTAAAGTCTGTAGAATGTTACTATTGTTCTCATCTTAGTCGACATATCTATCACAACGTTTCGGCCGTTGTACGCCCCGGCCTTCTTCAGGTGGTTGGAATGTCGAACTGAACCCTTTATTTATTTTATGTTTATAATACACAGACATTCGTTTGCAGATGTCCTCAAGGACACATAACACAGTGGATAAATGCGTTAGTTATTTAGATCCAGTGACGGGACCCAAAAAGTTGTGAGTTCAATACCTGGTTAAGGCGGTGGAGAACTTTGAATGGGGAATTAACAGGAGATAACTGACATCCATTAGACATGGCACGTGGAACTAGAACAGTCTACGTCAGTGAGCGAAATAAAGGGTTCAGTTCGACATTTCAAACACCTGAAGAAGGCCGGAGCGTACAACGGCCGAAACGTTGTGATAGATATGGCGACTAAGATGAGGACAATAGTACCATTCTACAGACTTTAGCTTTGTATTTTTATGAAAATAAGGACTGGGATATTCTCTGGTGTCGGTGATATTTGTCGAGAATCAATAGATATTTTTTAGAGGCGATATTGTCGGTGGATCTTGAGGTGATCTTATCGCACAGTAGAGTTAATCACGAAGAAGGAATTGATAAAAGGCAAAATAATAGAATTGCAGCTGTAGTTATGGTAATTATAGTTGTAGCAATTGCAGACAGTTATTGAAGTTAGGATAATTGTAGAATTGTAACTACAGAAATACTAGTAACTGCATTTATAATAATTGCAGTACTAGTAAATGTATTTATAATAATTACAGTACTGTTAACTGCAATTATAGCAATTACAGTTATGATAATTGTATTTATAATGATTGTGGAATTGCAAGTATGATAATTGAAGTTATGCTAATTGCAGAATAGTAACTGCAGTTATGGTTTTATCAAATTATTGAGCATAATTTTGCGTTTCTTAGAGATTTTCACGTGTCAATTGCCATGAATTGAATATATATATATATAATAAGAAGATCCTAATGTAGGGCTACAGGAATGTAGGACGGCCATGGCTAAAATACAAAAACAAGCTGAAAAGCAACTTGTCAGCTGTCAATATACCACATAACACACCTGGAGCGGGTAGAATGGAGATCAGCGTGTTTTAGTGGACTCAGCAGTTTTCAATCTGTTTGTCTGAATCATCTTCAAGAAGCGAGAGCAAGAACTAAAAGGTTAGCCAATCTAACAGTGATTTCATCTCACAATCCTCACACTTCCTCCATATGTGGCCTCTTTTGTAAATCACCAGCGGGCCTTAAATGCCACTTAAGATTATCGCACAAAATTTCATAACTGAATCAACTAAGTTGTCAGATCCTCATACGTCGAAACCGACGAATTCAAATTGATCGGAATGAGTGTTTTTTTTTCAAATCTTTAAAAAAACAAAAACAAAAAAAAAACGCTGATTTTAGCCATATTTACAATTCATCTTGATTAAAAAGCTAGAATCAGGAAGAAAAGGGAGAAGTGCGCGAGAAGGAATTATTAGCGTAGAAGTTACGGTTATATCTAGCCATTTCAGTTGTAAGAGGAGATATTGCCGCCAATCTAGTACTGTGCTTAAATTCATAAAGTCTAGGTAGCACTGGAAAGTTCGTCAGAACAATTTCCATGGCCCTGATCTGACATCTCGTCTACAGTCACTCTCTCACAGACGCGCCGTTGCCTCTCTCTGTCTTTTCTACAAATACTTTCATGGTAATTGCTCCGATGAGCTGCTTTCACTGGTTCCCAGACTCCATGAATTCAAGCGCCCTACGAGGCTGGCACCCCGCTCTCACCCTTATACTGTTGAAACTACTAAATGTAGCCGTCTCTTCTACTCCAATAGCTTCATACCTCGCACCTCTCGCCTGTGGAATACCCTTCCCATTTACTGTTTCCCTGAGAGCTAAAATCTCCAACTATTCAAATGTAATGTAATCGACATCTCCAGTTACCTTGATCTACCCACTATCCGTCTCCTCATCCATTCTTCTATCACTCCTATCTACTCTACTCTCGCTCCAAATCTTCTGCAACCCCCTGCATCATAGTGGCTTCATGCCTTACTCGGGGCGTAATGCTTAAAAAAAAAAGAATTTATAAAAAAAAAGGCACAGAGAAGCTATGTTATGGCGGCGAGAAAGTGACTTAAGGCGATATGCCAGATTAATACCAATATCAATTCAAATTCTTCTTTGTATTTTATCAAGAATCTCTAAATGTATAGAGCACTAGATCTGATATGGTAGCAATATTCAGTGCCTGGTGGACGAATTTTCTAAAACAGATTCTGGTTAGAAAAAATGTCTATCACGACACAGTGAACCAATTTTCCTAGCAGTAAATCTAGCAATTTATTCAATATAATCATTCCACTTCATGTCGGCGGAAAATGGTAGCCCGAAAAAACGCAATGAGTCACTAACCTGGAGGATAGCATCAGCCCTGCTGATGGAAGGCAGAAAGGCGTCTCTCAGATGATTAATCAAAAGTTATGACCCGAATAAGGTCAACGGTCCTGACAAAATCCCAGTGGTTGTCCTTATGTACACAAAACCATCCCTGATCTTAGCGAAATTATATAACCGTTGCTAAATTTTCTTTTTGTCTCTCTGTCTCTCTCTCTCATATATATATATATATATATATATATATATATATATATAAAGAAATATAGTCTTAAGGTGTGCTATATTTATGGAATAAAGTGCTCAATATCAGAGATAGAGCGTGTGTTAATATAAAAGTGAACATAGAAGTGAACACTTAGAGGCGACAGTCTGTTTCATGCTATATGCAATCGTCAGGCCTGATGATTGCATATAGCATGAAACAGACTGTCGCCTCTAAGTGTTGACTTCTATGTTCACTTTTATATTTATATATATATATATATATATATACACACACACACACACACAATATTAGGAAAATTAATTACAAAGTGGAAAACATTTTCGTCTGAAGCGTTTCGTCCATAAGGTTATCATCGCTGCATTAATGGAGCTACACATGCGCACGAAAGGGAGACAACGCTGAAACTTTCTTGGCAGATGTTTTAATTAAGACAATGTAAAACACTTAATAACGTGATAAAAGCACAAAAAGAAAGAAACTAAATGAAACTGGCTAGACTATATAGAATGATCTATAAGAATTGCTTTAGCCATAACAACCCCACACATTGATTACCGTACACACAGTAATTAACAAATAGCAAGCCGTTAACTTCCGTTCCTATTGTGAAAAACAAGCATGTGGCAATCAAGGTTTATTTGTAACAAGGAAAAGTCACATTGAAGAACATAAAATAAATGCTGAATTTAAACATTCTTTTTCAATTGAATCTTATACGATATCATTATATATATATATATATATATATATATATATATATATATATATATATATATATATATATATATTGTTGAATGAATTGGAATTTTGGCCGTTGACAGAACCAAATGGGATTCTTTCCAATTCATACTGAACTAAATACACAATCTTAAATCTGAGGTCAGTCTATCAAAATAGGTCAACACTCTCTTTTTTCCACTCTCTAAATAAGATAGCAATGTCTCTTGATTTTAACGCGGAGTATTTTTTCCATTTTATTCGTGATATGTTATGAGGTCATGAAAATTGAGAGCTGCTTTTTCACAGCTCTCATGAAATAAAAATTATTACCTATGCGATTTTAAGTGTTTGATATTCTTTAATATATATATATATATATATATATATATATATATATATATTCTGTTTATACGTTGTTTTTATCGATATAACTTATCTATAAATAACGTGTGCACAGATAAATTGTATCTATAAAAATAGCGTATAAACAGAAAATATATTAAATAATTATCGGGCTTAATCCATTATATACATATTTGTTTTTAATATCAAGGATAGAGCGTATGTAAATATAAAAGTGGACACTAATATGAACACCAAGTGCCGACAATATGTTTCAGGTTTTAGCACAATCTATCTTCAGGACACAGAAACAGACACTCTCTATCTGTGTGTGTGTGTGTATTTGGGCAGAAATCCTTCTTTTATGCATGTTTCGTTGAAAACAACTGACAATGTCAAGTGGTGGATTTTTTTAATATAATTTCTCATGTGTCCGTATATTTTTTTCTTTTCAGTACATAAAATATATAAAAAATGTCCGAATGTTTTCCAAGCGCTTTCGGCATTGTTATCAAGGGTGAATTTTATTTTACTTTTAACTGATTATATGGATTGTTTTATCTAGAGTCATAGGTATGTTTTACTTTCCAAACACGGTCAACACATTGTGACCGTGTTTATAGTTGATATTGAGTGTTGTCATTTTCTGTTTTTATTAATAATACTCCCATTATTTTAGCCTTTTTGTACATGGGAATGAGGGCATTATATTTGTATTACCTACGAGTGTGTTACGGATAGAGTTTGGTAGATTTCCATGTGTATTTAAATGAGACCAAAATGAGCAATGGTCAGCGAGATGTAACGTGAATCTTCTTATTAAACCTGCTGTAGTATATTCAATATAATTATTAAATTTGGATTAGTCAGGAACACAGCTCCTTAAGAGACATGTCCAGAGAACCAATATTATTTAGGAACTAGCAGCATGAACACAAAACGATCAGCTTTAAAAAAGAACTCGTAACTGGAAAAACCGAATGAAAAAAAGAATGTTAACAACAAATACTTTTTCACACTCAACCCAGTTCTGCGGAATCAGAATCAACGTTGATTTTAAGCAAGCGAATGAGCCAGTTAGTGTAAAGTGCCATGGAGAGTAAATTTGTCCCACTTGGGAGAAATGCAGCTATCGATTTTTTTTTGCATGCTAGCATGCTAGTTAACGTTCGTGTCAGTCATCTGTTGGCTCTCACGCTGATCAATAGAATATTCCCGCCTATTCGTGGCAGCCAGCTATAGGCTCTCACTTCGCCAATAGAAAACTACATGAAAACTGCCGTAGAAGCCTGAAAAAATCGATTATTTCCATTATCGATCGGTCTTGGCCATTCCGCTAACTTGGAGCATGTGTATGTCAATTTTGGTGCAAATCCGTCGAAAATTGCGGCCGTGCATTTGTTACACACACACATCCTGCCTTTTATAGATAGAGATTTACACCGAAAAAAAATTATACAAACACATGAGAAAATATATAAAAAAAACTTAACCACTGCATCTTGTCAGTCGTTTTCAATGAAACTTATATAATTCCCTGCATGGGATATATATCAAATATATTTACATAGCAAAGCAGTGTGTAAGGAGAAACAAAATGGAAGGGTCTTATACATAATTATAATATGGAGATATTCCTGCGTCTGGAGAAGCAGCCATATTTAGGACTACAGATTCAAACGAACAGGATTCATCTATGTCCCAGACGAGGATAGATACCAAAAACGGGAAACATCGAGATTTGTTTTTTTCCCAAAATTTAGGTCTGTGAGCTGGGGTTTCACTCTATATCTGGGAAAGATATCTTCCCAAAGAGAGGCGGTATCATGGACTTTTAAGCTGCAGGGGAGGCAGATTTAACCTCTGTTCGAACCATGGAGTGGGACGGGCTAAAGAAAGCAACCTCACGGTTTGGCCGCCGTAAACAAAAATGAAATTGACTGCTGCTATGGACACGGCATAGAGTGACGTCAATTTGTCTTTAAATTAAATGGCGATAGAAGAATTATCGTTGAACTTTTAAAAATTAAATCTTAAATATTAATGCAAGGCTTAAATCCAACGATCAATCTTGAGTTCTTATGTAGTTTATTGTTGTCTATCGCATACAGCAGCGGAAAGAAATTTCTTCCAACAGAGAACCAGATTGCAATCAAAAGAGCCAAGGCTTCAGCGAGGAAAATAAAGTCCCGTGCAAATGAAAACACAGATCAAACGGCAACAAGGAATGCTTCCAATGCTGAGAATATGCAAAGACTTAGGGAATCTCAAACTCCTCAACAAGACCGAAGGCTCAATGAAGAGCCCTCCGCAGGAGCTGGATAAATGCCGCCCAATAGGACGGCTTTTAATTTAGTATACAATAAATAGTATTAGTTCTATTGTCAATCTCATTATTTTTTATCTTTCGAATTTCTTTCAGCGGCCTATAATATGTAATATATATATATATGTGAAAAGTGTGTATATAAATATAAATATATATATATATATATATATATATATATATATATATTTATATAATTATTTATATATTATATGCGTGGTACTTATTAGAAAGCGCTCAATATCAGATATATATATATATATATATATATATATATATATATATATATATGTGTGTGTGTGTGTGTGTGTGTGTGTGTGTGTGTGTGTGTAGATCCGTTATCACAAATTTAGTATAGGTCCTAATTAAATTGAACATATAAAGCTTGGAATAGTTTTCTACAACACCAAATTCAAAAGATTAATGTAAAAAATATCAAGATGTTCTCGAATATTCTCATCAAATCGAGACTGTCATGTGCATGTCATAGAAGCGACAAGCTCGTCATGTCTAAACTCTCAACCATACCACTGCTGCTTTCTCTGATCGATGGTTAAAGGTGGATTCGAGCGAATGAAGCCGGTGGATCTCAATGATGGCCACCCATAACTCATCAACTGACGCTACAGAATCACAAACAAAGAATTGTGTACCAGATAACAGGAACCACATCAACTGATGATTTTCAACAACGCGAGCGACTAAAATGGATATAAAACGTAATCGGAAGAGGAAATAATAGCATTCTGAAGATGTTGAGGTTCCACACTACTTCAAACAAATGGTTAAGAAGGAAGGACGTTCCAAAACCTCAATACTGAAAAGAGGCATAACTGGGAGCGAAAATGAGAATCCTTGATTTGCTTAAACATTTTTTTAATGTTTTGATGCATTTCAACAGAAAGTAACGTTGGCTAATCAATCAATGAATGCTGAATATTTCCTTATAAGGAAACAGCTAATATTAACTTTAGCTAAGTAACAGGATTTTTAATCGTATGTACACAGATGCACAATTTGCACAAATGTATGCACATTCCGCATTCAACAAATGATACATATCTATATTGATAAAAGTTCTGCTTCCTTTTTCAACACTCCTTCTTTCACACACTGTTATGGTGAAACACCCCTATTCTATAGTTAATAGACTCTCCCACCTAATATAAGTAGGAGTAGTAAGAGAAACGAGAGTCAGTCGATGTCGGACGACCGACTGAACGGTTGAACTCTCTGCCTTCGGGCGGGGAGGAACCCGAACGAGGCTGCGCCGAAGGGCGGAGTCTCGTTCGGGGAGGTGAACCTGACCCTGAACCCGTTTATACGGGTTCAAAGGGCATATTTTTGGCCGAGCCCACGGGCTCGGAGATCCCACATTAAACCGGCCTTGTGCCACATGATACCCTTGTGGGGGGGTGACTAAATACTAGTCGATGTCGGACGACCGGCTGAACGGTTGAACTCTCTGCCTTCGGGCGGGGAGGAACCCGAACAAAGCTACGCCGAAGGGCGGAATCTCGTTCGGGGAGGTAAACCGACCCTGAACCCGTTTATACGGGTTCAAAGGATATATTTTTGTCCGAGCCCACGGGCTCGGAGATCCCACGTTAAACCGGCTTTGTACCATATGATGCCCTCGTGGGGGGGGGGGTGACTAAATACTAGTCGATGTCGGACGACAGTAATCGATAGTTAGTCTAATACGAAAGTGGTCAGCGACCACAACAAGATCTATCTTTCATAAATTTGCATACGTGGAAGAAGTTAGGGAAACCAACTTTAATGAAGACAAAGAAAATCGCGAGGTCAGTGACGGGAGAAAAAATACAATTTATTGGGGAATTTGTTACAAACGTCACGTTAAATAAAAAAAACACGAAAAGTTAAACTATTTGTCATAGAAAATACCACGAACTTACTTGGTACGAATTAGATAACAGAATTCCAATTATGGGCTCTACCGATAAATTCCTTCTGTTACAAGGTAGAAAGTTTAAACACCGAAGCCCAAAAATTAGTAAGGAAACTTAAGGAAACATTTCTTACTGTTTTTCTCCAGCGTTGGGAACGTGTACCAAGATGGAGGCAAAATTCCAGCTAAAAGAAAACGCTCAGGCGGTATTCAGAAAGAAAGAGAATGTGCCGTTTGCCTCAATTGAACAGGTAGATAAAGAATTGGACAGATTAGAGAAAACCGGTGTACTTAAAAAAGTTGAGTATAGTGAATGGGCAACACCGACGGTATACGTGAAAAAAAAGTTTGAAGAAATTCGTGTTTGTGCTGATTTCTCGACGGGTTTAAACGCGGCACTCAAAGACTATAATTATCCTCTACCAACAGCGGAAGAAATATTTGCGAAGCTTAATGGAGGCACAATATTTTCGAAGATAGACCTCAGCGACGCATATTTGCAAATGCCGTTAGAAAAAGAAACATCAAAACTTTTGTGTATAAACACACATCGGAGTCTGTATAAATTTAACAGACTACCTTCTGGGATTAAAGGTCGCGCCCGCCATCTTCCAACAAGTAATGGATTCGATGTTGGGTGGTCTAGATTTTGCTGTAGCGTATCTGGACGACATCCTCATGAGAAGTACAAGTATAACAGAACACGTGGAACCTGTAAATGCAGTAGTTTCAAGAATACAGGATTTTGGATTTAAACTCAAGGAAAGCAAATGCGAGTTTTTATGGAGAAAGTAAAATATACGGGGAAGTTCATCGATAAGAATGGTAGAAGGCCAGACCCAGAGCGAGCAGCGGCTATAAAAAAACATGCTGGCTCCGAATGATATTACCACATTACAAAGTCTTTTGAGATTAGCTAATTATTATCAAATATACATCCCTAAAATGTATGTTCTGTGGGCACCATTAAATGAACTACTGAAGAAAGAAAAACCCTGGAAATGGACTAATGAATGCCAGAAAGCATTTGAAAAATTAAAGGAAGTGTTAACCTCGGAATTATTTTTAACTCATTACAACCCGGATTTAGAGATCATAGTTTGCGACGCAAGTGCGTATGGAGTAGAAGCATGTATCTTACACAAAATGACAGATTGTTAAGTAAAACCAATTACTGATGCTTCTAGAGCACTACTTCCGGCTGAGAAGAATTACTCTCAGATAGAGAAAGAGGCGCTAGGAATAATATTTGCGGAAGCGAAATTTCACCGTTTTCTCCACGGTCGACATTTTAAGCTACACACCGATCATAAGCCTCTAATTTCGATTTTTTGATCGAAAAAGGGTTTGCCGGCGCATACAGCCAACCGTCTACAGAGATGGGGTACAATATTGCTAAACTATAACTTCAGCATGGAGTACATACCATCGAATAAATTTGGCTACGCTGATGGGCTGTCCAGGTTAATTCCTAAAATGTGCGAACCATTAGAAGACACGGTAATTGCCTCACTGAAGTCAGAAGAAGAGCTGAAATTTACTGTGTGTAATGCAGTTCGGGAACTTCCGGTAACTCTAGAAAAAATAAAAGAAGAAGCCACCAGGGACAAGTATATTTTGAAAATAAAAGAAAAAAAATAGCTGAGAGGGACCAGTACACAACAAATGTATTTTCGCTTTGTGATACAGTATTGTTGGACAGAGAATGTGTGGTGATTCCATACACATTGCAGAAGCAAATACTAAAGGATTTTCATACTGGTCATCCGGGCAGCACTAAGATGAAGAGCCTAATGCGAAGTTTTGTATATTGGCCGAATATGGACAGGGACTTATTGAAAACGAAGTGGCAAAATGTAAAGGCTGTCCTTTAGCTGCAAAGGCACCCGCAAAAATTTAACCCCTGGCCAAAAACGGATCTACCATGGTCTAGGTTACGTGTGGATTTTGCAGGTCCACTGAATGGATACAATTACATCATTGTAGTGGATAGTTTCTCGAAATGGCCTGAGATACAAAGGATAAGAAATCCGACGACGCAAAGTACCAAAAACTTCCTGCTGGAATTGTTCGCAAGGTTTGGTGTAGTAGACACAATTGTGACGGACAACGGAAGTCAGTTCACGTCGAAACAATTTAAAGATTTCTGCGAGGAATACAACGTCGAACATGTTACCACAGCTCCATATTATCCAAGATCAAACGGATTAGCTGAAAATTAGTGGACACCCTAAAAAGAGCTCTAAAGAAAGCTATGGAAATACCTGCAGACGAAGCCCTACAGAAGTTTCTAGAGGTCTACAGAATTACCCCAAATAACGGAACACAAGCCTCACAATCGCCAGCCGAGGTGATGTTCGCACGTCGGGTAAGATCTGTCTTTGACAAATTATTACCAAAAAAGACAAAGCCAGCTAGAGAAAAAAATATTCAAGTAAAAAAATACAATCCTGGTGAAAAAGTATACATTAAGGTCTATAAGCAGAACAAAAAATTCTGGGAGATTGGAAAAATAGAAAATCGGATTGGCAATATGATGTACTTGGTGAAAGGCGAAAAATTCACGTGCAGACGGCACATTAACCCGATCAGACGACGCTCTTCAGACGTGGTTGACAGCGGTCCCACGGAAGAAATGCCGATGGAGGTGATTTTTGATATGTTTGATCTAACAACGCCTGCAACGATTTTACCTGAGGCATGCCGATCCAGGAGAAAAAGAAAGGCAACTGATCATTTAAAAGTGAATCCAAAACGTAGGAGATACGCTACGATGTTGTTAAAAAAATGAAGTTTTTGTTTTGTTTTTTCTTCATATTTCCTGGAAAAAAAACAAAAAACTGTTTACTCCTACGGAGTAAAGTTTTAGAAGGGGGTGTTATGGTGAAACACCCCTATTCTATAGTTAATAGACTCTCCCACCTAATATAAGTAGGAGTACTAAGAGAAACGAAGGTCAGTCGATGTCAAACGACAATAGTCGAATACGAAAGAAGTCAGCGACCACAACAAGATTACTCTGCGTAATACCTATTATATCAAGTTCCTAACGTTTTGTACGTCGAACCTATTTTAGGACTAATTTAGTACAAACACAAGCCTCCATGGCGAAATAACTCCACAACACACACATATATAAGTGAACATTAAAGTCAACACTTCGAGGGGACAGATTTAGAGAGGATTGAGTCTAGCAGGAAACAGCCTGTCGCCTCTAAGTGTGGATTTCAATGTTCAATTTTATATTTACACACGCTCTATCTCAGATATTGAGCACTTTAGGCCATAAATATAGCACACCGTAAGAATATATATATATATATATATATATATATATATATATATATATATATATATATATATGTACACACGGCCGCATATCTACACAAGCTTCCTTCCATTTACAAATTAATGTATAGAAAAAGAAACGTAGTGATCAACGCACAAGTTCATTCACCGACACACGAACATACATGAGGAAGAATTCTATTGCTTCTTGATC
>CAWVQA010000202.1:35000-94739 GCA_963932145.1 Acanthosepion lycidas | reverse complement strand
GTGTGGGGGGGGGGGGGGGGGGTGGGGTGGTCATGTGTGTGTAGTAGGGTGTGTGTGTGGGGGTGGTGTGTGGTGTGTGTACGTGGGTGTGTGTGTGTGTGTGTGTGGGTGTGGTGTGTGTTGTGTGTAGGTGTGTGTGTGAAGTGTGTGTGTGTGTGTGTGTGTGTGTATGTGTGTTATGTGTGTGTATATACGTGTGTGTGTGTGTGTGTGTGTGTGTATTTGTGTGTGAGGTGTGTGTGTGTGTGTGTGTGTGTATGTGTGTGTTATATACATATATATACACACCTATATATATATATATATATATATATATATATATACATAATATATACATATATATATACACACCTATATATATATATATATATATATATATACATAATATATACATATATATACACACCTATATATATATATATATATATATATATATATATATATATATATATACTTAATATATACATATATATACACACCTATATATATATATATATATATATATATATATATATACATAATATATACATATATATACACACCTATATATATATATATATATATATATATACATAATATATACATATATATACACACCTATATATATATATATATATATATATATACATAATATATACATATATATACACACCTATATATATATATATATATATATATATATATACATAATATATACATATATACACACCTATATATATATATATATATATATATATATATATATATATACACATAATATATACATATATATACACACCTATATATATATATATATATATATATATATATATATATATACATAATATATACATATATATACACACCTATATATATATATATATATATATATATACATAATATATACATATATATACACACCTATATATATATATATATAAATATAAAAGTGAACATAGAAGTCAACACTTAGAGGCCTCTAAGTGTTGACTTCTATGTTCACTTTTATATTTACACACGCTCTATCTCTGATATTGAGCACTTTATTCCATAAATATAGCACACCTTAAGACTATATTTCTTTATATATATATATATATATATATATATATATATATATATTTATATAACATACATATACACACACACCTATATATTTATATATATATATATATATATAATATATACATATACACCTATATATATATATATATACATACACACCTATATATATATATATAATATATACATATACACCTATATATATATATAATATATACATACACACCTATATATATATATATAAATTTCTAAAAATTTAAGAATTAGCCATTATTCTTGATACATTATTTTGATAGTCAAAATGGTTTTTGAGATCTTGTGGAGTAGGAATATTTATCATTCTGCATCCTCCCCTACCAAACAGATGCACTACCGCAATGCTATCACTAATCTATTGCGAATTCTATGGCAAATGCACAGATTCATTCTTTCACCTTTATGGCTAAGACGCAGTACATTCACAGAGTCGTCTCATTTCCCCCGTATTCCAATTGTAACGATTTTCACTCAGACAGCCTAGAACTGCTTATTTGTCCTGTCGATGCTTCCATGAACACTTTCTCTTAATCAAGAGTTACTTATCCCCTTTATCCACGCAATCTTTCATCCATGTGGGTGATGATTTATTTTCAACCTAAAACCACTTTTCCACGGACGAAACGCTGCGAACGTTTCGTTGCTATGAAGCAACATTGTAGCGACCCCCCCTCATTCCTTTCCTATTCCATTCGTGAGATTTAAGTTTCACTCGATCAGCTTCTTTCCACGAACCATTGCTTTGAGGAAGTGACTCCCAAGAGGATGCTTCCCTGATCACTACAATTTTAACTTGTCCAAGTCTAGAGTTAACCGTTATCTTCCTCACGTATTCACATAATATATGCCTTACTCCGTAATCCTACCTTTAGCTCAATTGACTCTTCGGCCTTGTAGTATATGAAAATTATCTTGGAAAATACTTGGTGACAACACCAATATACTACACCATAAAAATAATAAATAAAAACTTCAAATGTTCGAGGCCCTCTACATTAAAAGCAATTAACCAACACTGAACAAGCAAGTGTAGCAGCAATGTTTTAAAATGAATTTGACTAATATTTAACGCCATGTTTGCATTTTTACCATATCTGGTTAGCTCCCTTACCTTGGGCACGCTTGTTTACAAAAAAAAACCTCGTAGCTACAATAGAGAAATTTAAAATTTGAAAACAATTATAACACAACACGTTCACGCGTGTTTACACAAATCACCATCAGAACGATTACAATTACATTAAGTATGTCTTCGGAATTAATCCCTGTGGATGATCTCAGAGAAGATCGAAAGTAATTGGGATAACAAAAATTACGGCATCTTCCTTGATGAATTTCAAATTAACATCAAGAAGCTAATTAGAAAAATAGAAATTTCCTCTTCTAACATTTATGTCAAAAATTTCATTCAGCAACGTTCTACCTTGATTGGCTCTTCAGCCTTGTATTCAGTTAAGAATCAAATTAAAAAAAGAATAAATTAATCATCTTGGTTTGCGTAGGGGCTTATTTTAGTTGGAAATCTAACTCGTTATAATATTTAACCCTATCACACCCGACAAATGATATAGATAATTATCTTCGTAAAGTGAGCACCCCGCCTAATTCCACAAATAAATAAATAAAATAAATGATAATTAAAATTTAAAATAAGTACTCCATCATTTGCAGTACCGTTGAGATGCATCCCAAGTACCCTGACGCTTACAACCACATCAGGTTGAAACACCGGTTTCTGTACAATCACAGACGTTAAGCAACATCGTGTCTGGTCAGTAACTAGATGGGTCACCGCTTGGGAATACCAGCTGCTCTAAGTTTTAATGTGCGGGTGGTATAATGGATAATAGCACGAATTTTCATTTACGTGCAAATACTCTTGGGAAAGGCATGGATCCATTTCTTCCCCCAGTTATGGGTTAATTAGTAAAACTTGTATCACTAAAACCATTCTTATCTAAAACAAATTGCTTACAAAATATTTAGATTTTGGCATTAAATAACTCATAGAGGTGTTGACGTGCCGCTAAACAAAAAGAACCAATCAAGCAACCAGCACCATGACGAACCACATATTTCAACTTTAACCTTTTCGAGTGTGTTGTTCCAGTAGTGGAACATATTTTAAGACTTTTTTTAAATACCGGATGAGTATCAACAGTATTTTAACATAGTGTGTAAGCGCCTGTTGTATGTTAGTCTTCTTCGTTAATATTACTGATAAAATAATGAAATTTAATGCTCGTTTGGTATAAAAAATATGTCTTAATATATATTCAATTCCTGGAACAATGACCAGAAAAAGTTTAACATGATATTCCCTTGTGTTAGGGAAATATATGCAAAAGAACTGATACCATTTTCTCTCTAGGTACATCAATAAGTCCGTAGCTTAAGGTAGAAAAATGTGTTTATTTTCCCGTACAATAACTTTTCTTGACAATGTACTTAACTCAATGTTTCTTTATAAAACACACAGACATTTCAAATCTCTCTCTATATATATAACGTTGACAGTAGTAAAAATATGGCGAATTAAAAAATAAAATCCATTATTTCTTTAGAAAAGAAATTGCTATGTTTATACTTTGGATACAAAACTGAGTAGACATGACATTTCGAGAAAATCTGAAGAAAATGACTGGTTTAAAAGGCAAACAGAACCTTGCTTGACTGTGAAGCTTTTCTTGGGCTGAGTGATTAAAGCATGCCGGATCACATGGTCATTTCTCCTGGAAAGAGGGGACACTGATTTAAATCCTGTCGGAAGGTACATTTTTTTTATATGATTTCTTGAGTGTGTAGGCCGGTAGACGAAATAAATACTGTTTAAAATAAAATCCATTTCGGTTATCCACTAAAAATGAAATTTGAATATATATATATATTAAAATTTACTAATTTAAAAATATCGTTCCATCGTTACACAGGAATTACCATGTTTCAAAAAAGAAATTAAAAACTTAAATTTAATTATGGAATTAAAATTAAAATCTCTAGTACTGTTTCATTTTCAAGTGAATTTTGGAATCTTAAAATTCTATAATTAAATTTGAAGTTTTTAGTTTCTTTTTTTGAAACATGGTAATTCCTGTGTAACGATGGAACCATTTTGTAAATTAGTAAATTTATAATATTTATGCTCTGCAGAATTGTATTGAGCACTTTTTAAAAAATAATTAATAAGAACATAAATCTTACTGTTCTTTCTCTTATATATATATATATGTGTGTGTGTGTGTGTATGTGTGTGTGTATGCGCGCGTGCGTGATCAAGTAAATGCGTGCTCGTGAGTGGGAACGTTTGTGAGCAAGAAAGAAAACTGGAGAGAGAGAGAACAATACCTTTGCTTTCAATGCACTCGATCCAAAATTTATCTATTAAGCAAATAGAACGAATATTACACAGAAATTAACCTCATATATGTGTGTGTGTGTGTAGGTGCGATCTCGCCAAGGCAAATGAGCAGGAAAGAAAATGGGGAAGGAGAAAACTTAAAAATTGGACGGAAATCGAGAGACTGAGAAAATAACACGTAAATAAACTTAAATAAGTGTAAATATAACCAACTTAATATTATCGCAATTTGTTACCTCAAAATCCAAAGACGGATTTATACACCAGTCTGTTTTCCGTACCTGCTTACCTTGAAAAATCAGCTTCCGAAACCATAAACTTTAGATAGGCTCGACCATTTATCACTAAGGCCAGAGGAAAAGACGCAACTAGCTCAACCACGAAGCAGATTTTATATTTTTGAATCTGTCAAGTAACTGCTTGTTCTCTTTTAGAACTGTACATGCTGAGGTTAAAGGAGAAATTAAAGAACCAACATTTTTATCGCGTGAGCAATGGCTTTTTGGTTCGTAAAGGTAGTCCTAATATTTGTGCTTTTAGTTATGGACTCCCTGTTGAAGCATTTAGTGTAATTGAAGCAGTAGAAGCATTAAGTTCAGAATTTACGAAAGAGACTGTAGTGCTACTAGTTATATCTATAGTTACTTTGCTTGTGAAAGGTTAGAGTTCAAAAATACTTTTTTTCAGTTGGTGAGTAAGACAGAACTTGGAAAACTAAAGCAAGCAAAAGAAAAAGAAAGAAAGACGAAAAAGAAAGAAGGTAAAAGAAAACGAAGAAAAAGAAGCCAAAATAGACAAAGAAAGAAAAGAAGAAAAAGAAACGACAAAGAAAGAAAAGAAGAAAAAGAAACGACAAAGAAAGAAAAGAAACGAAAAAGAAAGAAAAGAAAAAGAAACGAAAAAGAAAGAAAAGAAGAAAAAGAAACGAAAAAGAAAGAAAAGAAGAAAAAGAAACGACAAAGAAAGAAAAGAAGAAAAAGAAACGACAAAGAAAGAAAAGAAGAAAAAGAAACGAAAAAGGAAAGAAAAGAAACGAAAAAGGAAAGAAAAGAAACGAAAAAGAAAGAAAAGAAACGAAAAAGAAAGAAAAGAAGAAAAAGAAACGACAAAGAAAGAAAAGAAGAAAAAGAAACGACAAAGAAAGAAAAGAAGAAAAAGAAACGAAAAAGGAAAGAAAAGAAACGAAAAAGGAAAGAAAAGAAACGAAAAAGAAAGAAAAGAAGAAAAAGAAACGACAAAGAAAGAAAAGAAGAAAAAGAAACGACAAAGAAAGAAAAGAAAACGGACAAACGACAAAGAAAGAAAAGAAAAGAAACGACAAAGAACGAAAACTGAAAAAAGAAAAGAAAAAGATAGAAAGGAAAAGAGAAAGAAAAAACAAAGAAAGAAAGGGGATATGAGTGTAGAGAGAATGAAAAAGAAAAAATAGAGGAAAAAGAAAGATCTAATGATATTGTAGGAAATCAAAATGATCGGGAAAGAAAGAAAAAGTAAGAGAAGCGAAAACAGAAAATAAAACAACAGAAAAATAAATGAATGAATGATTAAAAGCAAAAGGTGGAGAAAAAAAGAAAAAAATAATTGAAAGTGAGAGGAAAAGAGGCGAGTTTAAAGTGAAATGAATCATATAAGAAGAAAGAATGAAAGAGAGGAGAGAGGAAGGCTTAAAAAAAGAAAGAAAGAAAGAAAGAAAGAAAGAAAGGCAAACAAAGAAAAGTAAAGAAGAAATCGGGGCGGGAGAAAAGTATCAATAGAAGGAGAGAAGAAAAAAAACAAAGCAAGAAAACATGAATTATGTAGAAGTATGAAAAAAGAAAGAGAAAATGGATGAAAAACATGTGAGAAGAGAGAATTAGAAAGAGTTAAAGGAAGAAACGAAGAAAAACAATTCTCAATTAAGAGAAAGAAAAATAAACTGAGATACAACACAAAATTAAAAAATAAATCTTTCAAGTGAAAATGAAAGTGAAAGTAGAAAAGTAGTGTACGTACTGATTTTAAACTCAACGTGTCACAATCTCCTGTCAAAATGCAGTATGAATGTTTAGCAACAGAAATCACACACACACACATATAAAATGACACAAACAAACACACCACCCACTCAAATGTAAACACATTTATTACCCTAAATAAAAATGACAAATGCAAAACATTGTCATTCATTAATGCGAATGATACAGAAAAAAAAGACTAAATACATCAAAAAATATTTTAGTAATTAATAACTAAAAGTTAATTTGAAGAAAAAAATTGAAAATAATATTTTTACTAACACCAAATCAAGGTAGTACCGATATTTTTATAATTTAAGATCGATGCTCCGAAACTAATTCCTCCTACTAATTTCTACGTAATCTCAAACAAATACAGAGAACAAAATAACATCGTTAGGCAGACCAAATTTCCAGTTCCAAAACTCCGTTTATACAAAGTCATCACCAGTGGCTATGTATAATCGTCAGCGATGATTAAGAAGTATTTTAGCTTTCATAACACACGAAAACAAGAGCCAATCTCCATTTAGATCAAAGCAGACAATCTATAGATCTATCATTCCAATTATCTGTTTTCATATATATTAGACTGGAAATATATTTCCATTGCATTTAAAGATGGAAAACACATAAATGATTCTTTGGTGTTAATTGATATATTTAATCAAGATAATACTCAGCTTCCTTACTGATAACATAATCCCATCGATTTATGAAATTATCGACTCCTCAGGCGTAAAAATCTTCAAGTTTCGATTCAGAGAAAACGTCAATATCAGTGTTAACCTATCAAAATTAATAAACTGTTTTTCTCGAAAACATGTTCCAATGATCTGAAAAGATGATAGTCAGATGGAGCAAGGGCATGAGAGTAGGGACGATGAGGATTATGATAAAAAAAAATCGTATCAAGACCTCTACGCCATTACGATTAGTCAATGATAGGCACCTTTTCTGTAAATTCTTATGCAATGTTTCCAGTTGAATACATCTCCGCATTAACTGTTTTGTTTTGGTTTAGCGCTTCATGATAAAAACAAAAAAAAACACTTTCTTTACCTCACTGTTGGGTTTCAAATCTACTTAAAGATCAAAAAGGAGCACTTTGATTATACTGAGTAAGTATCAAGAGGATGAGAGACCGAGTGACCAAGTTCAAACACTTCAAACTTGGTGAAGAGGTTTTATGATCGAAATGTGACTTTTATTGAACTGGTTTGTTAATTCTTACGCACACTCAACTACAGTTTGCAGAGTCTCAATATGAACAGAACTTGGTCATCTAGAGCAAGAATCAAAACTGGCTAAATCATTGCTGGCATGTTTAGATATTTTAAACTTCATTTCCATAGACAGAGCGAATATTTCTGTTATAGTGGAACACACCTATTCTATAGTTAATAGACTCTCCCACCTATAATAAGTATGAGTAGTAAGAGTAACAAGTGAGTCGCTCAGTCAGTCGACTGGCTGATCGCTTGAACTCTCTGCCTTCGGGCGGGAGGAACCCGAAGGAGGATACGCCGAAGGGCGGACTCTCTTTCGGGGAGGTAAACCGGCCCTGAACCCGTTTATACGGGTTCAATGGGCATATTTTTGGCCGAACCCACGGGCTCGGAGATCCCACGTTAAAAAGGCCTTGTGCCACATGACGCCATCGTGGGGGGGACTGAATATTGTCGCTCAGTCAGTCGACTGGCTGTTCGGTTGAACTCTCTGCCTTCGGGCGGGAGGAACACGAAGGAGGCTACGCCGAAGGGCGGATACTCTTTCGGGGAGGTAAACCGGCCCTGAACCCATTTATACGGGTTCAATGGGCATATTTTTGGCCGAGCCCACGGGCTTGGAGATCCCAAGTTAAAATGTCCTTGTGCCACATGACGTCCTCGTGGGGGGGGGGGTGACTGAATATCGTCGCTCAGTGGGTCGGTCAGTCAGTCGATGCCGGACGACCGTTAGTCGAATACTAAAGTATCAGCGACCACAACTGGCTGAAATGACGGTAAGGGGGCTATTCAACTCTTCAAGATGGCAGGAGAAAATTCAAAGACGACTCTGTGATAATGAAACTTACCCTTATTACAGAGCCGCCAGTAATCACATGGACCAAACACCTTAGATGCTATATGTTTGGTTTTGTTGATATTGAATGTTATAATCCAGGTTTTTTCATATTGATAAAACGTATGTAGTTGTAAAGGTACAGTGAAGTGGCACTGAGGGGGTTAAGATAAACAGTTGATTAATGGAAAATGATAATGACAAGTAAACACACAAGTAATTTTAACAAAACAAGATAAGGAACATTTGTCTATATTTTTGAAATGAGGTACTGTAATTATTTACATTATTTTCATTGTTTGGACTATTGTCCTCATCTTTATAGCACGTTCCGGCTTTCTTGTAATGATTCGAATTTCGAACTGTACCCTTTATTTCATCTACCATGACTAACACATTATCTCCCTTTAACTCAACTCTCCAAGTTTTAGTTCACCACTGCAGTAGCCAGGTATTGAACTCACAACTCTTTGGGTCAAGAAACTGTATCTAACCAAGGCTTTTATCCACTGTGCCATGTGTCCTTGAAGACATCAATATATGCCGTTAAACAAACAAAACTTCTATATGATGTGGGTCAGGCTCAAATAAATGAATAAATAAAGCTGCATTTTAAAGTATCAATATGGTAAGGGATTAATAGAACTTAATCCTGCAAGCTTGTCTGTTTCTTTGAGGATTTCGTTTCCATTTCCATCTTTTCTCTTCAATCATTTTGCTTTTAATTTTTCTCTAGTTTTCTGAGCGTCTAGATTTCTTCCTTTACAGCTTCTTCCTTCCATTCTTCTCTTAAGATTTTTCTAATTCTCATGTGTGGAAATGAACAGATTGGCGCTTTTCTTTAAAGTATTTAGCACATTGTCTTATTGTTATAGACAAGCGTATGGTTGCAAGAAAGAAATACGACAACAGCAGAAATAGATTTACGTGGTTTATTTAAACAGGAACGTGAAGGTTTGGGACAGCTACCTTGTGGTAAAGTTCATAAGCCGGCTTCGGATCTAGGTCGATCTCTCATAGTAGTTCACACGTGTTGACACTGGCGCTCACTTGCTGACAGCTACTGACCGCTCGGTCTGACCGTGACAGTTCCCTTCCCTGGCCACCTGTTGACTGCTTGTTGTACTTCCGTGTGACCCCTTTTATAGCGTTTTTTTATGGCTTAACAGGCTCGAAAAACGAAGCGAGTATAATTAGGATGGAAGCATTTTTATTGGACGAAAAATAGAACACTTTAATATTATTTTATTTTTCGACTGGAACTCGTGTGTCGGGAACATTTGTAAACGAAGATAATGGTCATTTTGTGACGGGGCTTTGTCCCGTTCACATCCGGCTCTCGCTCTTGAGGATGTTAGTTTATTTGCCTGTAAATCAGCCGAGATATGTCTTATTTTATTTTATAACATTATTTTGATAGTGTTTTTTCGTTTAAGGCATAAAAACTTCCTTTTCTTTTTATAAACATGTTGCCGTATAAAAATATTATACTATAAATTACTACTTATATACGTAAACACTGGCATCCGCAATCCTCGCCCGTCACTTAATGTCGAAAAGCTTTTGAGGAAGCATTGTAGAGAAATGGGTCAGGTTTTTGGCGGGTAGGATGTTTCTGTTTACATTAATCCTTATCTATCTGCCTTATCCCCATTATCTCGACTTCCTGTCACCTTTCCCAATCAATTCGTACGTCTACTGCAAAGAAAGTTGGTTTACTGTGTCGTGCCAGAAAATATTTTCTCGTCAGAATCTATCTTGTACATTTACAAATCTACCATTCATCCATGCATTGAATACCGTTGCCATGTCTAGTGTGATGCTCCTGCTGTACATGTCTAGATTTTTGACAAAAGTCGAAAGTAGGGTTTCTAACGCAGTCGATCCGGAGCAGGCATATCGTCTTCAGTCACTTTCTCACTGTCGTGACGTGGGTTCCTTCTGTCTTTTTCAAATGCTCCTACTAGCATTCAGAACAAGAGAAAAACACATCTTAAACAATCAAACATGAAGAGAATTAACAATACATTCTCCACCCTGAAAATGGCTAAAGAATTGGTCGAAAGCGCTTTGGACAATATGAACAATTTTTTGCACTGACTTACTCCTGGTAAATAAGAATGCTGGAAAAACCAAATAAAAAATTCAAGTCACACACACACACATATATATATATATATGTTATAATAAAGAGAAAGAACAGTAAGATATATAATTCGGTGTTCTTATTGATATTTTTATTTTTAAAAAACAGTACTCAATGCAAATCTACAGAGCATAAATATTATAAATTTACTAATTTAAAAATATGGTTACATCGCTACACAGAAATTATCATGATTCAAAAACAGTAAAATTCAAAATAAGTTATTCTAAAATTCGCTTGAAAATGGAGCAGGACGAGGGACTTTAATTTAATTCTAAAATTGAATTTGAAGTTTTTAGTTTCTGTTTTTGAAACATGGTAATTCCTGTGTAGTAATGGAACCATAGTTTCAAATTAGTAAATTTACAATATATATATATATATATATATATATATATATATATATATATATATATATATATAGATAGATAGATAGATATATATATATGTATATATTCCAAACTCAATAGAGACTATTCTAAGTGAAAAGTCGGGCTAATGTACTCCAGAGTAGTTGAAAGCAGAATCTAAAGAGTATTTAGTGGCAAATCATTCTACTTTATTAGCAAATTGAGTGAACAGACGTTGGGAGGGTAGAAGACTTATCCTTATTATAGAGCTGCCAGTAGTCACATGGACCAAACACCTTAGATGGTATATGCTACTGCATTCTGTCAGCAAACCAACATTTAGCCTCTGTGAGGACATGTTTACAATTATTTTTATAAGCAGATACAAATAGGTGTCTGTTGTGATCAGATCTATCATGCTGGTACACCTGGAAAAAGTGATTCCTGGGGAACATAAAAATTCATATTCAACAAAACATATATATATATATATATATATATTCCAAACTCAACAGAGACTGTTCTAAGTGGAAAGTCAGGCAAATGTACTCCAGATGAGTCAACAGCAGAATTAAAATGTATTTAGTAGCATATCATTCTACTTTATCAGCAAAAGATGTGGGCACCTCGACGTGGTGTAATGGTTAGCAAGTTTGTCTCGCTCAAACAGCTACAAATGAATAGTGAGTTCGATCCTCACTGGGTGCCCCATACTTTCGGCCTTGTGCCACATCAAAGCTAGGTTTGGAAAATCAATATCAGCAAAAGATGTTAACACATCAAATTGAGCGAAGAGAAGGTGGAGCAGAGCCACCATTAGTAACGTGGACCAAACATCTTAGATGCTATATGGTGCTGCATTCTATCAGCAAACAAAGGCTTAACCTCTTTCAGGGCAAGTTTGCAATTATTTCGAGCAGCCACAAATTAGCGTCTGTCTTTAAATTTAGTTTCATTCCCAAACCTACCAAGGTTGAGTATCCGACTGTTTGGGGTCTGAGCTCAACCCTATTGTCACACTCAAGAAAAGCACCAGTCAGCTTTGCAGAGAGTGTGAGGTTAAACAATTTAGAAGGGAGATGAAGCTGCCACTTCTCTTGCGGTCAAAAGGTTTATAAGGTTAACAGCCTTATTAGAATGTGTCACTACTGTTATTCGCTGAAGTACTGATTCACTAGAGGTTAGACAAATCAAGTTTCAGCACACCGAGGTATAAACCAGGTAACAGTGACACAAGCTTAGTTAGTTGAAGAGTAGGAATTTTGAATATATAAGGTATCCAATAAGTGGAATCTTTTAAGATTCTACTTATTGGATAGTTTGAAGACTTTTGAAACAGACTTTTTTCTCTAACTTTGGCTGATGTTGTACTGGCTCTGTACATCTATATAATAAATGCAAATATCAACTTGTCACTATATCACACTTTCTCAAATTAAAGGGACACAACTCTATAACTTTTAATAACTCATTTCAAATGAAAAAAAAATACTGTTCTTAAATTACAGTGCTTCAAAATAAAATTGTCTGTGTTTTCAACTTTACTCCTAGAGCCCATAGCCCAACATATCATAATATTTTGGAATCAGGCTGACTCCATGAGCAAATTAAAAACATCCCTGCTGGATCCAGACCCGCAATCCTGAAATTTTGGATTTCTCAGTTTTTATTACTGCAATTGTTTTTGGCGATTATTTTTACGTGATTTTTTGCGACAAATTTTTTGTATGATAACAATTTTTATAACTTGGAAATAAATTTAGGAATACTTGAAATTAATTTTGAAATTCAGCAAAAGTCACCCTAGAAATAAAAATAATTGTTTGTATGGAAAGTAAGGATCTACGTACATCAAATGGTCTTTAAATTAAGTGGCAGCAGAAGAATTATCGTTGAACTTTTAAAAGGTAAGCTTAGATATAAATACAATACTTAAAAGCAGCAATTGCTTTCTGTAGTTTATTGTTGCCTATCACATCTACTCCTTCTAATGAAGCATGATGAAGGCCCAATCAAGAGCCCTATGCAGGAGCTAGCTTAAATGGAACCTGATAGGGTAGCTTTTAAGCTAGTAAATGTATATATTTTTGTTCTTATACATACCATTTCATTTCAGGACATGGACGATTATGAATCTCCACAGCTTTCTATCCTGCTTTCTAACAATGATACCCTGTACACTCACTAGTTCTCCTGGTCCAGGAGCAGAAAAACATCCCCAAAGCATCATGCAGAATCACCATGATTAATTTTAAGGAGGGTATTTTTTGTTTGTGAGCTTGATTCATTTTCCTCCATACATAACGGGTGTTTATGTGACCAAATATTTCTAGTTTAGTTTCATCTGACCATAAAGCTGAGTTTTAATATTTATTGCCATGTTCTAGATGGCTTCTAGCATATGCTAATCTGCATTTTAAGTGTTTAGCCTTAAGCAAGGGAATTTTCCTTGGGTGAAAAGTTCTGCTTGATGAAAGTATCTAGTACCCGTCTTCATTGATGCATTCAACCCTGATGTATTTACATTATTGACAATATCCTTTGTCTTTAAGCAAGGATTTTTCAAGACATCTCTTACAATTTTCTTTTCCATTCTCTCAGAAAGTAACAATTTTCTGCCAGTCCTTAATTTATTCTCGACACAATGAGTTTCATTGTACCTCTCGATAATGCTAAGAATTCTAAATCTCAGAACATTTAAACATTTGGAAGGTGTTGTATATCCATCACCTTATTTACATTATTTGGACTATTGTTCTCATCTTTGTCACCATATGTATCACAACGTTTCGGCCGTTGTATGCTCCGGCCTTCTTCAGGTGGTTGGAATGTCGAACTGAACCTTTTATTTCAAACATGGCATGTGGAACTAGAACAGTCTACCCCAGTGAGTGAAATAAAAGGTTCAGTTTGACATTCCAACTAACTGAAGAAGGCTGGAGTGTACAACAGCCGAAACATTGTAATAAATATGGCGACAAAGATGAGGACAATAGCCCGAATAATGTAAATAATATACATAATACCTCAACTCAGAAATATAGACAGAATCCATCACCTTGTTTGTACACATCAACTATCTTCATTCAAAGCTTCTTGCCAAGTTCAATCATTTTTGCCATGGTTACAGAACAAATGAGTTATGTTATCATGGTATGTGGCATTCATATATTTCTTCTTCATTATTTTTTAGAACGTTATAGAATCAGGTCAATACTATTTCATTTTCAAAGGCTGTTTGAATTAAATGTTAAATTAAGAAAAAAACATTGCAATTGACATAGAGCAATATTAATTCATATTTCCCATAAGGAGTGGGTGAAAAATTTTGGACTTCACCAACTTTTAATAAAATTTATAACTATGAATATAATAGATCAAAACTTCTAAAAATTTTATGAATTATTCAAAACTAAATACGGACTCAACTATATATAAGTAAATTCAGTAAGGATTTGCAAATATTTGCATTTCCTTAGAAAATATGCAAATATTCAGTGAGTGGGAATAATTCTGTCCACAACTCTGTGTGTGTCTATATATATATATATACATATATATTACATGAATCATTCATATAATAAGTAGATTAGTAAAGTTAATGATATAAAATGGCAAAAACTCTTTGCAAATAAAAATTTTAAAGTTGCATTAACCTACAAGCCACTTGATGAATGTTATGATCCTTGTTTTTAACAATAACGCATTTCTAAAAAAACATATTTCAATTCGCATTTAATCTTTCATCTCCGCTACTACCTGGACTTACTAAAAACAAAATAATTTCCATGCCTGAGGATGACTGTATGTACAGTTGAAAGTACTTGCATATTTAAAAAAAGACCTTATACAACTTGTAGTTATTAAAAACAAGGATCATAACATTCATCGAGTTGCCATATTCAATATATATATATATATTGGGATTGAATACAGACCAAGTATAAACCGGAATCCAACAGAAAGATAAGATAAAGAACAGGTGTAACGCGATTAACCAACAAAAATCCAATAAAAACACAAAAGTAAAAATACCAGAATTCATTTTTTCTTTTCAATCATGTCTGATGTAGTTTTGAGGACATGGTAGATTGACAAACATTTACTATTTGTTCTTTGTCTTATCTTATATTTGGTTGAATAATCTAGATATTATATCTGTTTATTTTCATTTTAATCCTCTAAAATTCACGAATAAATTTCTTTGTGTTGTTGCTAAACTGATTAAAAAAGACGTCATAGTTTTAGTTATTTCTTTTATTTTCCCAAGTACTTTCAATCTCATCTAAGATCATCTTCAGGGGTACATTGTTAAGACAAAAACTGATGTTATTGATAGATGTGAAATTTTTTTTTTAAATGATGGAAATCAACCCGTGACCAACGAAGACCATAATTTTTGACACATTTTAACTATCATCACTTCATTGCTGATGACTTCCAAAATAGCTTTCAAAACCTGCAAGAGTCCTGAAGTTCTTCCGACATTGATGACATCTCAGTCTTCTTGCTGCAGCTTGCCTTTCTAGATGCTGCTTGGGAAAATGTGTGAGTCTGCTGGCTGATCGACACACTTTATGGCAAATTGTACATGTATGATCATCAGAGATGTCATATTGGTAGGTGACATCATGATGACTCTGCATCTAGCTGGGAAGACCTGCTTTTGAAAAACAAATGCAGTCACATTGATCAGATATAAGAGACTTCTTTGATCCACATTCTGGGAGAGGGTCATATATATGCCTGCATGTTTTTTGTGCATATCCTATCCTGCTGTTCTCAAAATTATGGACAGTTTTTCAACCACTTGTGGTGAATTTGGATTACAGTCAACCTCAAGAAAACAGTTGTCATGCTGCAACCTGCACCAGGGAGAGCATGCATCTTGCCATCAATATATCAGTCAAGTGTAAACAGCTAGAAGTTGTAGATACATTTATCTGCCTCAGCAGTTCATTATCTAGATCCAGCACACTTGACAGATACCTTATAGACTCTCGGAGGCATGTGATGCACTTTTTAAACTTGAGTCAAGGCATTGGTCACAATTAGATATAAACTAAAGTGAGGTCTATCATGCATGTACGTTAACAACCGTGCTATATGGCCATGAGACATGGACAACTTACCACAGGCATATTCAGTGTCTTGAGTGCTTTCATCAGTGTTGTCAGCATAATATCGTAAAAATCACATGGAGATCATATGTGCCTGTTGTTGGATATTGGTTAGCTTGCAAGAGGTCTGACACACAAGTAGACTAGGGTAGCCACCAAGTTAAAACTAATTCTGAGTCATTTAAAGGAGAGATATATGGGTGAATAGAGACCACTTATGCAAATGTGTTGGGCAGGTCGATTCTAGCAAGATGGACCAACCCACCTGCTCCATTAGGCACTCTCCTATAAAATGAGGTAAGAAGACACAAGAAGGTAGCCATGTCAGCAGATAAGTCACTTGACTTCTACATCTCCCCCCCCTCTCCCCATCGCTTAAGCATAGTGGCCTTTGGGGAGGAATCAGTTCCTAATTGCCTGGCCAATTGTATGAGAGTAGTTGGGATAGTGCCCTGGGAATCCTGGTTCTTGATGGCAGTGATTGAGTAGGGCCCTGGGATGCCAGGTCACTTTGCAATGTAATGCCACCATTTCCAGATTGATGTGGTCTACACATATATGTAGTCGTCAGCTCAGAGGATACAGGCAAGGCACTTGGTATGGGGATCATGATCACGGGCGCTTTAAGTTTTCTTAGGAACCTATGGCTTTGCAGGGTTATTCTACCTGACCCTGCAACTACACCTGTTACAAGAATGCCATAGTTTGCTAGATTGGCAAGTACTGAGCCCATGCATATGAAACACCAACTAAGATGGTCTAGTCACCTTGTCTGCCTAGAAGACTCATGCATGCCTAAACAGGTTATGTATAGAGATTTAGGACAAGGAAAACGGCCACAGTGTAAGCACCAACAAGCATTACAAACAACAATTATAAAGACACACTCAAAAAAGACACATATAGAAGAACTTGAATCAGATCGGCAAACATGGAAATTTCTGGTTGTTATTGGTGTTAAGAATTTTGAGAAAAATATGATATATACATATATTGGTAGAGACATGGTGGAGTAGTAAATAGCAGCTCAGGTTTAGGAATCGGAGAGCTGAGTTCGAATTCCAGTCAAATCCATTACATTCACTTACATGCTATTACCCTTGAGAAAGGTATTAATCCTCTTCTCCCTCCAGCTATGGGTAAATAGCAGAACAGACTGAGTTCTATAGCCTTGAATTGTAACTGGTCTAAGAGAAGCACAATTCTAAATTCAAAACCTGTTTTTTGGGGAACCTTGTGGCATGCAGTGCACCAGATCTCTGTATTCAGCCCTTCAAAAAGTGTGGTTGGTTCTGCACAAAGCCTTCACCACTATAATCAAAACATATGTGCTAGTGTCTGTCGGTTCCTAGGAACTGAGCTGCCTGACCATCATACATTGAATATGATGGGAGAGTCTATCATATATATATATATATATATATATATATATATTCAACAAGGCCAAGAAAGACTATGAAACAGCCTTAAGAGATAGTGGATATATGGCAACACACACATATACACCACACAGCACAAAAAACTCAGCAGGAAAAGAAACATATAGTTCAATCCACCATACAACAGAGACATAAAAACATAGGAAAAATATTCATTAAACTCATGCACAAACACTTCCACCATCAAGCACTCAACACAAGATAATAAAAAAAAAAAACAGTAAAAATCAGCTACAGATGCACTGAAAACATAACACAAATAGTAAAAAAGCACAAGGAAACAGCCAAAAATTTACTCATACAAATCCAACCTACATGTAACTACAGAAAAATGAACAAATATCCCTTAAATGGCAATTGCTTGCAGAACAATGTAATATACCAAGTCACTGTAAAATCAGTAAAAATACATATGAGTAACTGAAGGACCCTAAACAACCCACAATACTGATTACTCAACCCAACTAAAAATAGTATTGGTAAAATCAGCAAAATATTGAAAAAATTCAAAGAGCATGCAAATACACAAATAATGCTCTTGGAATTAACCAGTGGCATATAACAGCAGCAGCCATAGAATGATTTACTAATATAAAAAGGATAAATTCAATATTTATGACTTTTACCCATCCATCACTGAGAATCTGCTAATGTCTGCTATCAATTTAGCAAAAAATTACTGTCGTATTGGTGAGCATGAAATCAGAATCATAAAGCATGCAAAAAATTTATATTATTCCATAATGGTTATCTGTGGACCAAAAGAAATTTAACTTTGCTATAGCAGCATATGACTATGCAGAGGCATGTGAAATTGTTGAAATCTTATTGTGGTGACAGATTTATTTTTGACATTAAAGACACCAGTCTCTCTAAAGATGACAGTGTAATACTCATCTGTAAAACAAGTGCAAGAAATATTGACCGATTGAGAAAGGAACTGATAAAATTTTTCAAAGATCACAAGCTAAATATTACTATTACCACCAATGCTAAAGTGAACAACTTTCTTGATGTGACCCTTGACTTGAATAATGATTATTACAAACGATATACCAAAGTTCTATATAACCATAGATATATCAGTAAAGAAGCAAACTACCATCATAAAATTGTAGATAATTTACATAAATCAGTCGCAGTTAGATTATGTACTAACTCCAGGAATAAGGAAATATTTGATAATAATAAAATTAAATATATTAAAGCTTTATAACTAAGTGACAATGGAGGAAAATAAGCAGAGAAATAGGTGTCGCATAAGTGTAACATAATATAATTTAATCCACGTTTTAATCAACATTCAAATCTGAAGAGATTTCTGAAATTTAATTCATAAGCATTTTAACCATTCACCAAAACTAAAAATGATTTTTAACAAAAACAATTTTAAGACCAGCTATAGCTGCTTTATCAACATCGATAAATCTATATCCCAACTTAAGAATATTATATTAAACAGATACATGTCCAATACTGGAATACAAAGTTAAATTAAAAAAAAATGCAAATGTCAAAAAAATATGATCTATCCCTTAAATGGCCATGAGATATTATAGCTAAAGCCTAATCTTACAATGGAAAAGGTGATTGATGTAATTTGTGACTTGCTGAAAAATTAGTTATCTTAAAACATTTAAATAACCCTAGATTATTAAACAAGAGAAATGAACTGATGGTTACAGGTAGATTAATAAATAAGTATCTGCTGAAATATGTTGATCCAGATTAATTTTTCAAGTAAATTGTTTTTCTTTTTCTTTTTAAAAGAACCAGTAATCTCCCTTTATGCTTAATATCAAAAATTAATATTCACAACTTGAAATTGTTTAATATATATATATATATATATATATATATATATATATATATATATATATATAAAGAAAAATATATGGAAAAAACAAACAAAAATCCTAATATGCAATTATGATGTTTTAATGTTAATATAATGTCAACGTCGGACGTTTCGGTCTAATAGACCATCTTCAGGACATATTCATAAAACATAATTAACATAAGATGGTCTATTGGACCGAAACGTCCAACGTTGACATTATATTAACATTAAAACAGCATAATTGCATATTAGGATTTTTGTTTGTTTCTTCCGTAAATTTTTCTTCATACTGTTGGATCTATATCCATATATTTGTTTACATATATATATATATATATATATATATATATATATATATATATATATATATGTGTGTATGTATGTATGTATGTATGTATGTATAAACCCCATTTAATTTACATGCCAAATATATTTAAAAAATTAATAAACTGTAATCCCTGTATAATGTATGACAGTGCCAACATTGTTGTAACCAGATATTTTTATTAAAATTTAAATTATTTAACGGTCAGTCTATACTCAGCACCTGAAGATAGTTTTGTGCATGAAACACTGAGTTGCATTACTGGTGAAGGATAATATAAGTTTGGTTAAAGTACTTTGTTAAGGATGTTTTTCTCCCTATTTAGAACCATTTTCTTGGTTTCTGGGGAAAGTCTACATGTAAATTCTCTCATGTCTGAATACTTCCAGCTTTTATAAGTAATTACCAAAAAGTTTTTGTTTTTAGTGTTATGTCAGCTTTATCGTCTTCACTAGACATGTCTGTTTAAAAAATTTGACATGACCACACATATTGCCATGGGGACATGCAATGGGTTGAGTAAAGACATTATATTTAACAAACAATAAAACAAAAACATCTTTCTTATGAAAGAGCAAAAGTATTCAGAAACTGGATAATCCATATTTAAACTTTTACCAGAAACTAAGGAAACAATCTGAAATATAAAAAAAAAAAAAAATAAAAAAAAAAAATACTTAATGTTTGTTGGCCTTTTACCAAACACATATGAAAGAAAACTGCTGCACAAATACATCATATATTAATAAACAATAAAATCCCAAATCATCTCTTAGAGGAATAGCCTATTTCAGCAGATTAAGATATCGGTCATCTGTCTTATCAACCTTAGACTGAGTTTGTGCCAGAAATAGAAATTTGAAAGCTAAAAAAAAAAAAAAAAAAAAAACAATTGAAAAACTAATACAGAATTTATCCATTTCAACATTCCAGTCAGAGAAAAGGCACAAGACAGAGGTCACGGTTGGGTGGAAGGTATTTGCCTTAAAGAAAAGAAGTTTTATAAAATTAAACCTGAATATTAACCTTATGACATTAATTTGGGGTTATATGAAGACTGAAATATTAATTTAAAATTAAAAGGGGAATAAAAAGGGATTTAAAAATAACTTTAGAATATATAGATAAAAAGGATGTAAGGGATTAATGGAAAGAGAGTTGGAGAAAATTTTATGAATTATAATTAATGTAGTGTAAATAGATTATTGAGTGGGGGTAATATAGAAATTAGAAATAGTTATACATTTAACATTTGAACAGTTAGAGGGGAGTGAATATTATGGAAACATAGTAGCTAATTAAGTTAAACCTATCTTATAGAAATTTGAATTTGTTTTTATGTTGACATTTTAAGACTAATTCATTCCTCTGATTAAATAGTTGGCTTTGATTATTATATTTTATTACTGTAATTTTTTCTTCTAAACATAAGTTACACCTATCTATAAGACTATTAGGAGTATGCGTGGAAGCTATAATCTTCCAAACAATCTGTGGCTGAAACCTTTCTCAATGAATTCACAAAATTTTTTTGAAAGAGCTGTCTGCTGCTTTAGTTTAGTTTGTGTGTGTGTGTATATATATATATATATATATATATATATATATAATGTCCATTTAGACAGCAAGAATTAAGTTTTTATATATATATATATATATATATATATAATGTCCATTTAGACAGCAAGAATTAAGTTTATATATATATATATATAATGTCCATTTAGACAGCAAGAATTAAGTTTATAGATATATATATATATATATAATGTCCATTTAGACAGCAACATTTAAGTTTATATATATATATATATATATAATGTCCATTTAGACAGCAAGATTTAAGTTTATATATATATATATATAATGTCCATTTAGACAGCAAGATTTAAGTTTATATATATATATATATATATAGATATATATATATATATAATGTCCATTTAGACAGCAAGATTTAAGTTTATATATATATATATATATATATATATATAATGTACATTTAGCCAGCAAGAATTAACTTTAACAGGTTTTATTAAAAATCCACCAAGAAAGCCAGTTTAATTTTATTGCATTATCATTGTCTGTGTATAAGTTATCCTACATCTGGATCAAATTTATTTATTTATTTGATTGTCCAAAGTACATAATGTTTTTTTAGTACTTTGAAATTTATTTATTTAATTGTCCAAAGTACATAATGTTTTTTTAGTACTTTTGACCATCTCATTACCAAGAATATTAATGTTATCATAGAAAACGGTTTTTATTAGATTCTTCCTAGGGCCTTTCAGGAATGCTATATTCAATATATCAAGACATAAAATATTGTGAGAAACAAAGGATTGCTGAACTGTTATGATATATCCATCCTATTATTAGGTTGGTGCAAAAATAATGACGTAATAATGTCGTTTTTTGACGTAAAAAATACGTCAAAAAACAACATTATTACGTCATTATTTTTGCACCAACCTAATATATTGCAACAGATGAAAAGGTGATGCAGATGAGTTTCTATTATATACTGTACCTATGATGTTTTGGAGGCATGGTGGAGTAGTGAATAGCAGCTCAAATTTAGGAATCGGAGAGACGAGTTTGAATTCCAGTTGAATCCATTACATTCACTTACATGCTGATACACTTGGGAAAGGTATGAATCCTCTTCTCCCCCAGCTATTGGCAAATAGCAGGACAAACCAGGTTCTATAGCTTTGGATGGTAACTGGTCTACTGCAGAAAGAAATAGTAACCTATGCAGGAAAAAAATCTGCCTCAGTCATGGATTGAAAGATCGTCTAAGTGTGTATCATACATGGCACATAACTGACTGACCTATGCACTCTAATGGGTATGTCCCAGTCCTCACAAACACATTGGACACTATTGTAAGTGGGGGATAATATGCTGTCTAAGTAGTCCACCACTAGCAGTGGTTTACCAACTTCCTGCTGCTGGCAAGTAATATATTTTATTGATGTTATAAAGATTACCATTTCATTTTCAACCTCTGTTTTGGTTATTCCTCATTCAGGAACATTATTTAGATTACAACAGTTTTTAAAGAAGGATTCTGAGAATGCCATGGATGGATAATATTACCAAAAAGAAAGTTATAAAGAAAATGGGAACTAGAAAGATATTTATACTTACAATCATAACAAAATATTTTAAATTTCTGGGATTGTGTAATGAAAGTTGAATCGAATGGTCAAGCTTCTAGATTCATTCCCATTAATGCCAGGATCCATTTATGCAATATCTTTGGACCTACACTGTTTATTATCTTCACCGACAATCTTCCTAATTTCTTAATTCTAAACTTGGTATTTATGCCGATGATACAAATGTTTAATCCTGTCTTGGACAAAGTAAAACTGTCAGCTGATCTTAAAAATGACTGCTAAACAGTTGCTATTTGGGGTAAGAAATGTCTTGTTAATTTTAATACCTCCCAAACAAAACTGCTATCTTTTAATTCATCACAGAGAGATATTTGCTGATGGTAGATGTTAACCTCCAGAAGAGTGAAGATAAAGAGTTTGAACATTACATAGAGCTATAAGGGACAGGAGCCATGATTGTCCACACCCTGAAAAGATATGGCATATAAAATTTGTATTATATACAACTGATATTATGCATATGATGATACACCATTTTAAAAATGATAAGTGCAAATCTTAGCTGAAGAGGCCATATGGTCATATTTACAAGACTTGAACTAATTTCTGGATATATTTTCCAAACAAATAGAATAGAAATTAAAGTTGATTCTGTGCACAGACCGTAACAATTTTTTTCTGTTTTTCCCTGGAGTTCAATAAAACAAATGTATGAGAGACATTTTCTTTTTCATGTTACAGATTTTATTGATAATTTTTGTCTTTCTTTCACTTAAAAAAAATCAAGAAAATCAAGAAATGAAGCAGCTGGCTCTTGAGTCTTTATCACAGTTAATGATCAAAAGAAGACTGGGTTGGTTTTTATATTAACATGTTTCTTCAAAATGGCTGATCATATCTGCAAATTTCTACACAGCCTGTAATAGTCATTTGTTAGGACACTATTAGGAGGTGTGGATTGTAGAACACTTATCTTTGTGGAAGGTGAATTCGGAACGTGAAATTCAGTTCCCACTTGGTTCAGTTTTGTTCATTTTGCACTAATGATTTTGGAATAAATATAAATACATCTTCCTCCAACTATGGGTTAAATATTAAAACAGACAGGCAACTAGCCTAAGAGAAAGAAAACATGCACTGTTATTATTCTATTTCTGTTATGATGATGCTGCACACTCTAGTAATCAGAATTTGGATAAGTTTTGCTATTTGGCACATTAGGCTGATTGTCTGATAGAGTTCACATTTGTTTGCTTCTGGCTTCTTAAGTAGTGCTATGAAAATAGATCTACTTTGGTCTTCCAGTATATCACCACTGTCATATATTCTATTTATTATATAAATCATCTAAGGCTGTCAGCTTTGTAATAATTCCATCTGGTCCTATTGCTTGTTTCTGTCCAATTTGGCCAAGTGCCAATTTCATTTCAGATTTTAATTTTTCTAGTCCTTTGATATTTGAGTGTATTGCCAGTTGTTCTCTTTCACTGTGGAAGATTTCTTCAATGTATTTTTTCCATCTGTGAAGTATTTTTTCTTTCTCTAATATCCCATTCTTGCACTTTATGCATCCTGTTGATGAGCATGTTTTTGTCCTGTTATTTCTCTTATCTTTTATGCTTATCTGCTTTATCTGTGTTACTTATTCTTTCTGTTTCTGCATATTTTCATTGAGTCATTCCTCTTTAGCCTGCTTGCATTTGTTACTTCAATTAAAGTTTAATTCCTTAAAATGACTACACTAGCAAACTACCCAAACTGAAACTAAAAAATCTTTGCTCACAGTGGAACAATGAAATTTGAGATGTCATGCTGCTTACATTTTTTCCACAAACCTGATGTTGACTGCTCAACAACCAAAAGCAGACTGTAAATACATTGTCTCAGCATCAGCTCCATGCATACATCTGTTTTAATCAAAACAAAATGAACAATATATTTTAAACAGTCAGAACCATTCCTGTCAAAAAAAAAACAAACCTTAATTTCGAGCCAACTGAATGCTTATATATACCCAAATTCAAACAGACCTTAAACAGACCAGTGTTTGATGTCAACATTGACACACTGAGAGGGAGATGCAACACAGATCAGTGCTTGATATCCACACCAACACTGAGATAGAAACATAACAACAATGATGGCCACCACCAATATCCATTTCACTTTTAATTTCACCACACTCTCTCTCCCTTTTGCCTTAGCAACAGCAACAGATAGAAGTTACTAGTTTTTTGTATATATGTCAATAAATTATGCATTTATTTATCCCTACTCGATATCCTCTTTTGTTTGATGCTTGGATTTATGTTTGCCAAGAAAGAAGAAAGAATTAACTTCCACAACAGTAACAACAACAAGGTTCTATCTTCCAGGTTACCCACTTCTGCCTCCACAATAGACATAAGCCTCCAGTGTTGGCCATAATGTTGGCCACTATGATTTGGACTTAAAGAAGATCATCATGTTGAGTCATGAAAACACTCAATTCCACAACAAAAGTAAACCCATAATATAGGAATATTAAATGAAGCCTATTTTTTTTAAAATAGTGATTTCAATAATGTTAGCACTTTGATAGAAATATCTTTAAAGGTATTCCCACAGAGGAGTTAATATATTTTTTGAATTAACTAGGAAATATCTCAATAATGTATTGACACATTGTGAACAGCTGGTAGATCATCTGAAATCATAATAACCATTCTTTCTTTTGAATTAGGACACAACCATAGAAGTGTCAATAATTTTTAAAGGTTTGTTTTATTCGTTTGTGTGTTTCTATATGAAATCATATGTATGAATATACATATATGTATTGTTATTAGGTTGGTGCAAAAATAATTAGGTAATAATGTCGTTTTTTGATGTATTTTTTGACGTCAAAAAACGACATTATTACGTCATTATTTTTGCACCAACCTAATAATATACACACATATGGGTGTATACACAGCTTTAAAGATTCATATGCATGCATATATACGTAAAATTATTTCAATAACTTGGTAGGCATTTTCTTAAATCAAAATGCTATAATTATATTTGTATTGAGATTTTAGTTTTGAAATATTTTTGGAAATTATATTTTTATACTCAATATGAATATATATTTGATGATAATATACAAATATATATATAGATATAATATGTAAATATTAAATATATAATAAAGTTTTTAAAAGTTGTGTTTTCTTTAGTTTCTCACATAAATTTTTAATTTCTTGTATTTTAATATATTTTTTTAATTAATGAAATTGTTTTATTTTTCAAAGACTATGAGCTTTAAAAATATATCTTGGCTATTTGATAATTTTTTTAAAATTTTTTTTTTTAAATTCATTATTTCAAATAATGATTTTTTTTCTTAAACTTCCCCATTATTTCTTAATAAATTTTACTGCTGATCTTATATTTAATTTTCTCTATTTTCTCATCTATTTCTTCATAATATGTACGTTATCGTTTAACTGATAATATATAGACAGCTGCTTCAAAAATAAATACTTCCCTAAGAAGAGATTTCTATTAAGGGAGATTTGTATCTGTTAAACTGTACCTATGGACTATAATGGGCATGTTCCAGTTCTTATAAATACAGTAGAATATACTCTATATTGAATTCACTGGGATTCACTTCCAAGTATGCTTGTCAAACTCTCTGTCTCTGGGCAGAGAGTAACCCAGACAAGGCTATGTCAAAAGGCAGAGTCTTGTCTGGGGATTGTAGACAGCTACCCGACCCTATTTCTACTGGGTCTATGGGGAATTTTTGTCCAAGCCTATGGGCTCGGTTCACCACACATTAAATTTGGCCTTGTGCCACATCTGACCACATGGGACAGTTAGTGAATATCTTCACTAGGATTCACTTCCAAATGTGCTTGTCAAACTCTGTCTCCGGGCAGAGAGTAATCCAGACAAGGCTATGTCGAAAGGCATAGTTTCATCTGAGGAGACAGCTACCCGAACATGTGTAATGATTTTTCAAGCGTAGCTCAGATGTAGCACAAGATCGAAAGTAGGAGCAACCAGTGAGGATCAAACTCACTACTCATTTGTAATTGTTTTAGCGAGACAAGCTTGCAAATCATTACACCACCTTGAGGTGCCCTACCTGATCCTGTGTATGCAGCATCTACAGGAAATTTTTGGCTGAGACTACAGGCTCAGATAACTCACATTAAATTCGGCCTTGTGTTGCATATGATCATTTGGGGTGGTTAGTGAATATCTTCACTGGGATTCATTTCTATCTCACCATTAGCAGTTGATTACTTACTACCCACCTGCTGGCAAATCTTGTGTGTCATTTCTGTCATAAATATTATCGTTCTATTTCTAACCTTCGTTTTCTAGGTTACAACAGTATCTTGTGACTTTCTGCCCAATTCTGCAAATGCTATATTCATGTCATCATGCGAGTTCAGAAATATCTATACTGTCAACTGTACACAACTGCTTTCTCAGTCAAAGATTAAAAATAGCTTTGAGCAAATGGAACTAGTAGGTCTGAGCAAGGACCATCCTTGTAGAATCACAAAGAAATGTACCAAATAAGAGAAACAATCACAACTTAAATGGAAAGCACATGTAACTCAAAGAGAAAATAATGACATAATCAAGATGTTCAAGTTCCACACTACATTAAACAAAAAGTTAGAAAGGAAACTCCCATCAATAGTGGAAATAGGGATAACATTTATTGGAGTCAAGAAATCTATTTTGCTGAAAGATTGTTTTAACAGATTTCATAAATTTCCATCAAAAGTAGCACTGACTGCTCGGTGAATGAAGGGCTAATGTTTCCTGTAAGGAAATGGTTAATATTACCATTAGAGATGAGGAGAACAGATATTATAATTTGATCCCAACCTGATGGATAGAGAGTGAAGAAAAGCATAATTAGAGCAGTACTTGCAGCTTAGTCAATGAACAGCTAAAGATCAAATACTGAAAGTATTCATATAAGAAAATGGCAAATATTACCATTAGAGATGAGGAGAACAGATATTATACTTTAATCCCAACCTGATGGATAGAGAGTGAAGAAAAGCATAACTAGAGTAGTACTTGCAGCTTGGTCAATGAACAGTTAAAGATCAAATACCGAAGGTATTCATATAAGAAAAGGGCAAATATTACCATTAGAGATAAGGAGAACAGATATTACACTTTGATCACAGCCATATAAGAAAAGGCAAATCTTACCATTACCTCCATATCAAGTTATGGATGAAATGGTAGCATAACAGATATTAGTGCAGAAAGTAGAATTGGCAAAACCAAATTCAAGTTCTGGCCTTGTCTGTTGCTTTCACTTAACACCATCATAGTTTTTTTTAATCTGTTTCACCCCATGCATGGCAGAAAAGTCACAAAAGTACAAGGGGTTACTTGTTGAGGAAGAATTAGGAACACAAAAACTACTAATGAGCAGGAAAAGAAACGAGTAATCAGGAGGACAGTACATAGCGAGTGACATTGTATAAGTGTTGGAGATTAAAGTTGGCTGGAAAGCATAGAGCCTGAATAGGAGTTCCTGCAGTTTCCTTTCTGTATGGGAGGACTGAAATTACGAAATAGTTTAGCATGTGATGCACTCATTTGTGTATTAATGATCACTCCTTCCACACTATGTAAAAAACGGCAAGGACTTTTTTGGTTACCTTTTATTTCTAAGTATAAGTATACTTTTTGCTTCTATTTTCCTTAAAACTTCCTTGTTATTCACATCTTTAGTTCACGTTATTCTCATCATCCTTCTGTAGAACTACATTTCTGTTGTCTCACATTTATACGTCACCTGCGAGGAGACTGTCCAGCATACATTGTCATATAAGAGGATTGATATTATATAGCAGATCGCATGTTATTCTTTGTTTTGACTGAAATTTTCCTGTTTCTTTAGACTTTGCTTAGCTTTTGGAAGACTTCTTTTGCTATTACAAAGCATCTACAAATTTCTCACTGATGTTTTCCATCATCCATTATAACACATTCAAGGTAGTTAAATTTCTGTACTTGCTTGATTTTTGACATCTATTTGTAGCTTGCATCTTAATTTGTCCCTTTTGCTAAGTGTGACTCCACTACTGATTGTGAATGACTGCAACCCCACCCCATCCTCTTTCATAGGTAGATCACAAAAAATGCATGCTGGGATTGACTCAGTCCTGATCTGCCGTTTCAGGTGGCTATTCTCGCTTGTCCAACCTTGCTTTGTGTGTCAACTCCAATGCTTAGTTTGTGAACTTTTTGCCATATTACTGTTGATTTGTCTTGCGTATATTGTTTGCTTGCTTTGTATTCTTTTTTCTTCTGTTTCTCTTGTTATTGCTTATTGCAAACTTTGTCAATTCTGTTGGACAGTTCTGACACTTATTTTGCATTTAATCATGGCTACTCACTCTACAATTTAAAAAAAAACGTTAGTAAACAGGTAATAAATCACTACTACTTTTCCTTAAACATACCTAGGTACTCAATCCTTGTCTTTTAATTCTTATAATTAACACTGCATTTTATTATTTGTCTATATTTCTGAGATGAAGTATTATGTACACTATTTACATTGTTCGAACTGTCATCCTTATCTTTGTTGCCATATTTATCACAATCTTTTGGTTGTCGTATGCTCCGACTTTCTTCAGGTGGTTGGAATGTCGAACTGAATCCTTTATTTTGCTTGTTTGGGTAGACTGTTCTAGTTCCACGTGCCATGTCTAATGGATGTCAGTTATCATTTATTTCCTGTCAATTCCCCTTTCCAAGTTCTCCACCAGCTTAACCAGGTATTGAACTCACACTCTTTGGGTCCTGTCACTGGATTTAACTAACGCCTTTATCCACTGTGCCATGTGTCCTTTTATGGTGGCCCTTAATGGTTTAAACAATTGTGGAAAATAAGATATATGAGAAATGTAATAACAGAAAATGAAGAAATTCAAAGGTTTATTAGAAACTGTATAAAGTATTTAGAAATTAAAAACTTTTTCTAGCTAATTGGCCAGTTTGCAGTTTCACCTGACTCAGTCCTGATCTGTCTTGAATCTAGAACACTACGTTCATCTATCCAAACTTGCTTTTGTGTGTCAACTCCATTTCTTAATTCGTCAATGTCTTGCTATATATATTTTTTACCCCTCTTCCTTTTTTTTCTTTCTCTTGTTATTGCCTAATGCAAACTTTGTCAATTCTGTTTGTTGGACAGTTCTGTCATTTATTTTTGCATTTGACCATGGCTACTCACTTGTTATTGCTTAATGCAAACTTTGTCAATTCTGTTTGTTGGACAGTTCTGTCATTTATTTTTGCATTTGACCATGGCTACTCACTTGTTATTGCTTAATGCAAACTTTGTCAATTCTGTTTGTTGGACAGTTCTGTCATTTATTTTTGCATTTGACCATGGCTACTCACTTGTTATTGCTTAATGCAAACTTTGTCAATTCTGTTTGTTGGACAGTTCTGTCATTTATTTTTGCATTTGACCATGGCTACTCACTTGTTATTGCTTAATGCAAACTTTGTCAATTCTGTTTGTTGGACAGTTCTGTCATTTATTTTTGCATTTGACCATGGCTACTCACTTGTTATTGCTTAATGCAAACTTTGTCAATTCTGTTTGTTGGACAGTTCTGTCATTTATTTTTGCATTTGACCATGGCTACTCACTTGTTATTGCTTAATGCAAACTCTGTCAATTCTGTTTGTTGGACAGTTCTGTCATTTATTTTTGCATTTGACCATGGCTACTCACTTGTTATTGCTTAATGCAAACTCTGTCAATTCTGTTTGTTGGACAGTTCTGTCATTTATTTTTGCATTTGACCATGGCTACTCACTTGTTATTGCTTAATGCAAACTCTGTCAATTCTGTTTGTTGGACAGTTCTGTCATTTATTTTTGCATTTGACCATGGCTACTCACTTGTTATTGCTTAATGCAAACTCTGTCAATTCTGATGTTGGACAGTTCTGTCATTTATTTTTGCATTTGACCATGGCTACTCACTTGTTATTGCTTAATGCAAACTCTGTCAATTCTGTTTGTTGGACAGTTCTGTCATTTATTTTTGCATTTGACCATGGCTACTCACTTGTTATTGCTTAATGCAAACTCTGTCAATTCTGTTTGTTGGACAGTTCTGTCATTTATTTTTGCATTTGACCATGGCTACTCACTTGTTATTGCTTAATGCAAACTCTGTCAATTCTGTTTGTTGGACAGTTCTGTCATTTATTTTTGCATTTGACCATGGCTACTCACTTGTTATTGCTTAATGCAAACTCTGTCAATTCTGTTTGTTGGACAGTTCTGTCATTTATTTTTGCATTTGACCATGGCTACTCACTTGTTATTGCTTAATGCAAACTCTGTCAATTCTGTTTGTTGGACAGTTCTGTCATTTATTTTTGCATTTGACCATGGCTACTCACTTGTTATTGCTTAATGCAAACTCTGTCAATTCTGATGTTGGACAGTTCTGTCATTTATTTTTGCATTTGACCATGGCTACTCACTTGTTATTGCTTAATGCAAACTCTGTCAATTCTGTTTGTTGGACAGTTCTGTCATTTATTTTTGCATTTGACCATGGCTACTCACTTGTTATTGCTTAATGCAAACTCTGTCAATTCTGTTTGTTGGACAGTTCTGTCATTTATTTTTGCATTTGACCATGGCTACTCACTTGTTATTGCTTAATGCAAACTCTGTCAATTCTGTTTGTTGGACAGTTCTGTCATTTATTTTTGCATTTGACCATGGCTACTCACTTGTTATTGCTTAATGCAAACTCTGTCAATTCTGTTTGTTGGACAGTTCTGTCATTTATTTTTGCATTTGACCATGGCTACTCACTTGTTATTGCTTAATGCAAACTCTGTCAATTCTGTTTGTTGGACAGTTCTGTCATTTATTTTTGCATTTGACCATGGCTACTCACTTGTTATTGCTTAATGCAAACTCTGTCAATTCTGTTTGTTGGACAGTTCTGTCATTTATTTTTGCATTTGACCATGGCTACTCACTTGTTATTGCTTAATGCAAACTCTGTCAATTCTGTTTGTTGGACAGTTCTGTCATTTATTTTTGCATTTGACCATGGCTACTCACTTGTTATTGCTTAATGCAAACTCTGTCAATTCTGTTTGTTGGACAGTTCTGTCATTTATTTTTGCATTTGACCATGGCTACTCACTTGTTATTGCTTAATGCAAACTCTGTCAATTCTGTTTGTTGGACAGTTCTGTCATTTATTTTTGCATTTGACCATGGCTACTCACTTGTTATTGCTTAATGCAAACTCTGTCAATTCTGTTTGTTGGACAGTTCTGTCATTTATTTTTGCATTTGACCATGGCTACTCACTTGTTATTGCTTAATGCAAACTCTGTCAATTCTGTTTGTTGGACAGTTCTGTCATTTATTTTTGCATTTGACCATGGCTACTCACTTGTTATTGCTTAATGCAAACTCTGTCAATTCTGTTTGTTGGACAGTTCTGCTGTTTTTGAATTTGACCATGGCTACTCACTTGTTATTGCTTAATGCAAACTTTGTCAATTCTGTTTGTTGGACAGTTCTGTCATTTATTTTTGCATTTGACCATGGCTACTCACTTGTTATTGCTTAATGCAAACTCTGCCAATTCTGTTTGTTGGACAGTTCTGTCATTTATTTTTGCATTTGACCATGGCTACTCACTTGTTATTGCTTAATGCAAACTCTGTCAATTCTGTTTGTTGGACAGTTCTGTCATTTATTTTTGCATTTGACCATGGCTACTCACTTGTTATTGCTTAATGCAAACTTTGTCAATTCTGTTTGTTGGACAGTTCTGCTGTTTTTGAATTTGACCATGGCTACTCACTTGTTATTGCTTAATGCAAACTCTGTCAATTCTGTTTGTTGGACAGTTCTGTCATTTATTTTTGCATTTGACCATGGCTACTCACTTGTTATTGCTTAATGCAAACTTTGTCAATTCTGTTTGTTGGACAGTTCTGCTGTTTTTGAATTTGACCATGGCTACTCACTTGTTATTGCTTAATGCAAACTCTGTCAATTCTGTTTGTTGGACAGTTCTGTCATTTATTTTTGCATTTGACCATGGCTACTCACTTGTTATTGCTTAATGCAAACTTTGTCAATTCTGTTTGTTGGACAGTTCTGCTGTTTTTGAATTTGACCATGGCTACTCACTAGTTATTGCTTAATGCAAACTTTGTCAATTCTGTTTGTTGGACAGTTCTGTCATTTATTTTTGCATTTGACCATGGCTACTCACTTGTTATTGCTTAATGCAAACTTTGTCAATTCTGTTTGTTGGACAGTTCTGCTGTTTTTGAATTTGACCATGGCTACTCACTTGTTATTGCTTAATGCAAACTCTGTCAATTCTGTTTGTTGGACAGTTCTGTCATTTATTTTTGCATTTGACCATGGCTACTCACTTGTTATTGCTTAATGCAAACTTTGTCAATTCTGTTTGTTGGACAGTTCTGCTGTTTTTGAATTTGACCATGGCTACTCACTAGTTATTGCTTAATGCAAACTTTGTCAATTCTGTTTGTTGGACAGTTCTGTCATTTATTTTTGCATTTGACCATGGCTACTCACTTGTTATTGCTTAATGCAAACTTTGTCAATTCTGTTTGTTGGACAGTTCTGCTGTTTTTGAATTTGACCATGGCTACTCACTTGTTATTGCTTAATGCAAACTTTGTCAATTCTGTTTGTTGGACAGTTCTGTCATTTATTTTTGCATTTGACCATGGCTACTCACTTGTTATTGCTTAATGCAAACTTTGTCAATTCTGTTTGTTGGACAGTTCTGCTGTTTTTGAATTTGACCATGGCTACTCACTTGTTATTGCTTAATGCAAACTTTGTCAATTCTGTTTGTTGGACAGTTCTGTCATTTATTTTTGCATTTGACCATGGCTACTCACTTGTTATTGCTTAATGCAAACTTTGTCAATTCTGTTTGTTGGACAGTTCTGCTGTTTTTGAATTTGACCATGGCTACTCACTTGTTATTGCTTAATGCAAACTCTGTCAATTCTGTTTGTTGGACAGTTCTGTCATTTATTTTTGCATTTGACCATGGCTACTCACTTGTTATTGCTTAATGCAAACTTTGTCAATTCTGTTTGTTGGACAGTTCTGCTGTTTTTGAATTTGACCATGGCTACTCACTTGTTATTGCTTAATGCAAACTTTGTCAATTCTGTTTGTTGGACAGTTCTGTCATTTATTTTTGCATTTGACCATGGCTACTCACTTGTTATTGCTTAATGCAAACTTTGTCAATTCTGTTTGTTGGACAGTTCTGTTGTTTTTGAATTTGACCATGGCTACTCACTTGTTATTGCTTAATGCAAACTTTGTCAATTCTGTTTGTTGGACAGTTCTGTCATTTATTTTTGCATTTGACCATGGCTACTCACTTGTTATTGCTTAATGCAAACTTTGTCAATTCTGTTTGTTGGACAGTTCTGCTGTTTTTGAATTTGACCATGGCTACTCACTTGTTATTGCTTAATGCAAACTCTGTCAATTCTGTTTGTTGGACAGTTCTGTCATTTATTTTTGCATTTGACCATGGCTACTCACTTGTTATTGCTTAATGCAAACTTTGTCAATTCTGTTTGTTGGACAGTTCTGCTGTTTTTGAATTTGACCATGGCTACTCACTTGTTATTGCTTAATGCAAACTTTGTCAATTCTGTTTGTTGGACAGTTCTGTCATTTATTTTTGCATTTGACCATGGCTACTCACTTGTTATTGCTTAATGCAAACTTTGTCAATTCTGTTTGTTGGACAGTTCTGCTGTTTTTGAATTTGACCATGGCTACTCACTTGTTATTGCTTAATGCAAACTCTGTCAATTCTGTTTGTTGGACAGTTCTGTCATTTATTTTTGCATTTGACCATGGCTACTCACTTGTTATTGCTTAATGCAAACTTTGTCAATTCTGTTTGTTGGACAGTTCTGCTGTTTTTGAATTTGACCATGGCTACTCACTTGTTATTGCTTAATGCAAACTTTGTCAATTCTGTTTGTTGGACAGTTCTGTCATTTATTTTTGCATTTGACCATGGCTACTCACTTGTTATTGCTTAATGCAAACTTTGTCAATTCTGTTTGTTGGACAGTTCTGCTGTTTTTGAATTTGACCATGGCTACTCACTTGTTATTGCTTAATGCAAACTCTGTCAATTCTGTTTGTTGGACAGTTCTGTCATTTATTTTTGCATTTGACCATGGCTACTCACTTGTTATTGCTTAATGCAAACTTTGTCAATTCTGTTTGTTGGACAGTTCTGCTGTTTTTGAATTTGACCATGGCTACTCACTTGTTATTGCTTAATGCAAACTTTGTCAATTCTGTTTGTTGGACAGTTCTGTCATTTATTTTTGCATTTGACCATGGCTACTCACTTGTTATTGCTTAATGCAAACTTTGTCAATTCTGTTTGTTGGACAGTTCTGCTGTTTTTGAATTTGACCATGGCTACTCACTTGTTATTGCTTAATGCAAACTCTGTCAATTCTGTTTGTTGGACAGTTCTGTCATTTATTTTTGCATTTGACCATGGCTACTCACTTGTTATTGCTTAATGCAAACTTTGTCAATTCTGTTTGTTGGACAGTTCTGCTGTTTTTGAATTTGACCATGGCTACTCACTTGTTATTGCTTAATGCAAACTCTGTCAATTCTGTTTGTTGGACAGTTCTGTCATTTATTTTTGCATTTGACCATGGCTACTCACTTGTTATTGCTTAATGCAAACTTTGTCAATTCTGTTTGTTGGACAGTTCTGCTGTTTTTGAATTTGACCATGGCTACTCACTTGTTATTGCTTAATGCAAACTCTGTCAATTCTGTTTGTTGGACAGTTCTGTCATTTATTTTTGCATTTGACCATGGCTACTCACTTGTTATTGCTTAATGCAAACTTTGTCAATTCTGTTTGTTGGACAGTTCTGCTGTTTTTGAATTTGACCATGGCTACTCACTTGTTATTGCTTAATGCAAACTCTGTCAATTCTGTTTGTTGGACAGTTCTGTCATTTATTTTTGCATTTGACCATGGCTACTCACTTGTTATTGCTTAATGCAAACTTTGTCAATTCTGTTTGTTGGACAGTTCTGCTGTTTTTGAATTTGACCATGGCTACTCACTTGTTATTGCTTAATGCAAACTCTGTCAATTCTGTTTGTTGGACAGTTCTGTCATTTATTTTTGCATTTGACCATGGCTACTCACTTGTTATTGCTTAATGCAAACTTTGTCAATTCTGTTTGTTGGACAGTTCTGCTGTTTTTGAATTTGACCATGGCTACTCACTTGTTATTGCTTAATGCAAACTCTGTCAATTCTGTTTGTTGGACAGTTCTGTCATTTATTTTTGCATTTGACCATGGCTACTCACTTGTTATTGCTTAATGCAAACTTTGTCAATTCTGTTTGTTGGACAGTTCTGCTGTTTTTGAATTTGACCATGGCTACTCACTTGTTATTGCTTAATGCAAACTCTGTCAATTCTGTTTGTTGGACAGTTCTGTCATTTATTTTTGCATTTGACCATGGCTACTCACTTGCTATTGCTTAATGCAAACTTTGTCAATTCTGTTTGTTGGACAGTTCTGCTGTTTTTGAATTTGACCATGGCTACTCACTTGTTATTGCTTAATGCAAACTCTGTCAATTCTGTTTGTTGGACAGTTCTGTCATTTATTTTTGCATTTGACCATGGCTACTCACTTGTTATTGCTTAATGCAAACTTTGTCAATTCTGTTTGTTGGACAGTTCTGCTGTTTTTGAATTTGACCATGGCTACTCACTTGTTATTGCTTAATGCAAACTCTGTCAATTCTGTTTGTTGGACAGTTCTGTCATTTATTTTTGCATTTGACCATGGCTACTCACTTGTTATTGCTTAATGCAAACTCTGTCAATTCTGTTTGTTGGACAGTTCTGTCATTTATTTTTGCATTTGACCATGGCTACTCACTTGTTATTGCTTAATGCAAACTTTGTCAATTCTGTTTGTTGGACAGTTCTGTCATTTATTTTTGCATTTGACCATGGCTACTCACTTGTTATTGCTTAATGCAAACTCTGTCAATTCTGTTTGTTGGACAGTTCTGTCATTTATTTTTGCATTTGACCATGGCTACTCGTTATTGCTTAATGCAAACTCTGTCAATTCTGTTTGTTGGACAGTTCTGTCATTTATTTTTGCATTTGACCATGGCTACTCACTTGTTATTGCTTAATGCAAACTCTGTCAATTCTGTTTGTTGGACAGTTCTGCTGTTTTTGAATTTGACCATGGCTACTCACTTGTTATTGCTTAATGCAAACTCTGTCAATTCTGTTTGTTGGACAGTTCTGTCATTTATTTTTGCATTTGACCATGGCTACTCACTTGTTATTGCTTAATGCAAACTTTGTCAATTCTGTTTGTTGGACAGTTCTGCTGTTTTTGAATTTGACCATGGCTACTCACTTGTTATTGCTTAATGCAAACTCTGTCAATTCTGTTTGTTGGACAGTTCTGTCATTTATTTTTGCATTTGACCATGGCTACTCACTTGTTATTGCTTAATGCAAACTTTGTCAATTCTGTTTGTTGGACAGTTCTGTCATTTATTTTTGCATTTGACCATGGCTACTCACTTGTTATTGCTTAATGCAAACTTTGTCAATTCTGTTTGTTGGACAGTTCTGTCATTTATTTTTGCATTTGACCATGGCTACTCACTTGTTATTGCTTAATGCAAACTCTGTCAATTCTGTTTGTTGGACAGTTCTGTCATTTATTTTTGCATTTGACCATGGCTACTCACTTGTTATTGCTTAATGCAAACTCTGTCAATTCTGTTTGTTGGACAGTTCTGTCATTTATTTTTGCATTTGACCATGGCTACTCACTTGTTATTGCTTAATGCAAACTCTGTCAATTCTGTTTGTTGGACAGTTCTGCTGTTTTTGAATTTGACCATGGCTACTCACTTGTTATTGCTTAATGCAAACTCTGTCAATTCTGTTTGTTGGACAGTTCTGTCATTTATTTTTGCATTTGACCATGGCTACTCACTTGTTATTGCTTAATGCAAACTCTGTCAATTCTGTTTGTTGGACAGTTCTGTCATTTATTTTTGCATTTGACCATGGCTACTCACTTGTTATTGCTTAATGCAAACTCTGTCAATTCTGTTTGTTGGACAGTTCTGTCATTTATTTTTGCATTTGACCATGGCTACTCACTTGTTATTGCTTAATGCAAACTTTGTCAATTCTGTTTGTTGGACAGTTCTGTCATTTATTTTTGCATTTGACCATGGCTACTCACTTGTTATTGCTTAATGCAAACTTTGTCAATTCTGTTTGTTGGACAGTTCTGCTGTTTTTGAATTTGACAATGGCTACTCACTCCACAAGAATAACTACACATTTTAGCTTTTTGCAATCACGCTGAGCTTCTTTTCTTGCTTTCTTTTACTATTTTTATCTTTTACTATTTAGTTTTATTTCTGTATGGCAGGGCGGACTAATATTTTAGCTCCTCTTTTCTTTGTTTCTATCCAACATAAAAGCTCCGGATGCTTTCAGGAATAAACTGAACTGTTGAACTGAAGGATTGGATTAAATCCACTCGATCACACAACTGATCCTTCTGAGGAACCATTATCCTCATTTCAGATGAACAATGAGAAGGGCAGACACTAAAATAATACAAAAGAAATCCGTTCAAATTTAAAAGGTTTCATTAAGTGTAAACTTGGTGACCTCTTCTTATATCTGTGAAGCAGAGGTTTTGAGAAATTGATAATTGAGGTTTAGTCTGCAAGTGAACGTCTCTACAGCGAGATCAGTCAAAAACAATAAATAAATAATAAATAAAATAACTATAAACAAAAAAAAAAGATACTCCTTATTTCAACATATTTTCTTTGCTTTTTTGTTTTCTCTGATTCGGATTATAATAATTTTTCACACAGCAATAGGCTCAAGAGCCACTCAAGGCAGAGAGATATCGAATGAGGTGCGTTATATAGGCATAAGACATATTTTGGTTGTTTTTGTTTAGCAGAATATCAGTTTCTATGGGTTATTTAATGCTGAAATCTATATATTTTGTACGCAATTATTTATTTGAGATAATAATGGTTTCAGTGATACAAGTCTTACTAATTAGCACATAGCTGGAGGGAGAAGAGGTGGATCCATACTTTCCTCAATTGTATTTGCATGTAAGTGAATATAACAAACCCAACTGGAATTGAAACTCTGCTCTTTGATTAACAATTCAAAGCCATTATCCATAACACCATCTACACTTCAAAGCTTACAGCACCTGGTATCCCCAAGTGATCAAGCTCAGTGTTGCTTAACTTTAGTGACTGTACAGGAACCAGTGTTTCAATGTCATGTGGCTGTGAGCCTAACATGAAAAGTGAAAGAAGATTATAGGGATTATGGAGATAATGACTTCACTTTCAACTTGAAGTCAAGATTATAGTTTGTTTTAATTTTTTTTAGAATTTCATCCCAAGCAAGGTGAGAATGCCACTAGGGTGCAGGGGGTTACAGGGAATTAAAGTGAAAAAGAAGACTGAGAATAGGGCAGACTGAGGAAAAGACAAAAGATGAACAGGATTCAAGAAGACAGAAGATGGCAACTGACTTTGCATTTAAATTTTTGAAGATCATAGTTATCAGGAAAACAAATAAATGGAAGACAGTTCCACATGTGGGAAGTGCAAGAATTTGTTGGAGTAGAAGTGACAGTTATATTTAGCTATTTAAACAGTAAAAGAGTGGAACCTAGATGCCAATCTCATAGCATGTTTACATTTATGTTTTCAGGGGAGCAAGGGATAAAGCTCATTAGAGCAGCTGCCATGAAAATATTTGTAGAAAAGTCAGCGGGAAGACACATAACATCAGTAAGATAGTGACTGAAGTTGAGTTGCCTGGTCAGGATCAATTACATTGCAAATGCTTCTGGAGAAGCATCCATATAGGAGTCTGTTCAACAAAGTAGCAGTTTTGGGATAAAAGCTGAGTTGAGCTTCTTCCTCATAAATGGAATACAAAGAGAATGAGGATGATTCAGCCCTTTAGACACAGTATAGTCATCTTAGCTGTAAAAGTCTCAACTGGTGGTACTAAAGAATGGAGCTCATCTGAACCTTTGCCATAGATATAAAAATAGAGTAGCAATAGTTTCCCAATGGTAATGAGAACATTGTTTGAAAATAATTGTTCAAAAACAATTATTCAAAAAAACATTTATTCAAATTGTAAATCGTTTAAATGAAAATTAATCTAAAGGACAATTATACTAAATGATAATTACTTGAAATGCCAAATCCTTTCTTGCAATAAAAATATAAAAATTAAAAACAGGAAATACACAAATGATAATTATTCAAGATATGAATATTATTAATAAAACAAGTTAGTAAGAAAAAAATCCTTAAAACCATAAGTTATATGATACTGCACACAAATGGTCAACTACTGAAGAGTACTCATTAAAGGATGGCACTAATTTTTTAAGTTTTCCATTTACGTCCCAGTATTTCTTGGCACTCTTGATATTTTGGTAACCTTCTCTTACTTTTGCAAATCCTGTTCTCTTTTAAGAGCATCTAAGAATTTCCATATTGTGGAATGATGGGATGACACTTCCTGCAAAAAAGCCCATCTTTCAAGGGTGTTATTAGTTTTAAGTAAATCTGCATTAACTCTCTCAAAGCAAGACCACATATGTAATTGAAACATAGATATTTTGAATAATTATCATTTAGTATAATTGTCCTTTTAATTAATTTTCATCCAAACTATTTACAATTTGAATAAATGTTTTTGATAAATTTTCTTGATATGTTTACAACATTGCATCTGTAGGGAAATAGACTGTAGAGTTATCTTCCACAAGGTCAAGTAAATGATTTTTGAAATCTGTCAAAATGAATCTGAAGAGAATAGGGAGGATTCAAATCTTAGGGCATAGAAATGCCTCAAAATGGTGGAACCAAAGAATAGAGCTTGCCAGATCTATTGTAACCCATCCTAAATATTTTTGGTGACCTCCTCTATCCCTTTCTCAATGTGACATGTTTCCTTTGGGATGAAGACACTGATTGATTGTTTTTTTTTATGGCTTATCAACCTTTTGCAGGTAATTTAAAGCCAGAAAATATTTTTAGACTATAAGATTTTCTTTTTTGAGATAACTTACTAATTAACCCATTGCTGGGAAGAAGAAAGGTGGATTTATACCTTTCCCTAGTGTATTTGGGTGTAAGTGAATAGAGCAAACCTGATTGGAATTTGAACTTGGATCTCTGATTTCTCATTCTGAGCCATTATCTGTTACATCACCTTCACATTTAGGCTTACAGTACCTGTTATCCCCAGGCGGTTACCCATCTAGGTGCTGACGTGCCTTGACATTACTTAAGTTTGGTAGTCATATAAGAATCAGTGTTTCAATGTGATATGGCCATAAATCATCAGGATGCAGACAGTCATGGTTCTTCACCATATAATATTAATATTATCCTTTATAACAAAACATAAATATAGTAGCCGTAGTTTTGAAAAGGTCAGGTTCTACTTCAGTCAGTTAGGCAATCTGTTGTTATATGATTGACAAGGCATTTCTTTCTGCGGTAGACCAGTTGCCATCCAAGACTACAGAATCATGTCCCTCTTGCTACTCTATGGGGAGAAGAGGAATCATACCTTACCCAAATTTATTAGCACGTCAGTGAATGTAATGGATTCAACTTGAATTCGAACTCGTCTCTCTGGTTCCTCAATACGAGCCACTATCCATTACTCCACAGAGTTTCCTTTTTGCTTAATGTTGTTTTAAATCATATCACATTATTTTAAAAATTTACAACTGTCAGCTACATTGACATGACATCAATTGCTAATGATCAAAAGAAAAAAAGTATGAAAATTCAAAAACTCTTAAGGGACAGGTATAGTAACTTCTATTGATAAGTGTTGCCAAGAATCAAAAGAAAAATAAACAAATGTAACAACTCTTAAGGAACAGTTAATTTGATGAATATTAAAAAAAAATGCTTCATATATTTAAAAAGAAACAAATCAGTATTAAAAGTGATTTTCTTATCTTAATAACTCAACAAGTTTCAAAATTAAACTTTACCCCAGTTGGCTTATGGCCATATCACATTGAAACACCAGTTTTCATACAATCACTGAAGTTAAGCAAAGTCAAGTCTGGTCAGTATGTAGATGGGTGACTACTTGGGAATACCAGGTGATGTAAGCCTGGATGTGCAGATGGTCTCATGGTAAACAGCTTGAAATTTTAGGTGTGCAGGTGCTCTAATGGATAATGGTTTGGGATTGGAAATCAGATATTCAAGTTCCAGTTTGGTTTATCATATTCCCTTAAACACAAATTGCGGAAAAGATACACTGCTAAGTTATTTGCATGGGAATAGTTATAAGATTATTATTGGCCAATCACTGAGCCAGCCTCATGTATGCCTATCTCTCTCTCTTAATATATATATATATATATATATATATATATATATATTTTGATCTTCAGACATCAGGAAAGTGATATCTGAAGATCCAGAGAAGGTTAAAAGTCTCTGGTGAAATAAACTATTACAATGGTGCCTTAAAGTGCTCTGTTTTTCTTTAAATTATTAGCTCTGAATTAACATTGAGCTCTCAGGATTTCATCCTCTGTATTATCTGTACGGATTACCAAGATTTTCGTTACTTAACTTATATGTGTGTGTGTGTGTGTGTGTGTATATATATATATATATATATATATATATATATCCCTATAAATCTAAAAACATACACACACCCCATACACCCAATTAAATAGCAAAAATAAAATCATCCATGATAATGGCTAAAAGTATAGCTGAAAGTGCTCAGAATTATAGAACATTTGGACATTTTCTACATACTCTGTATCCCAAAAAGAAGACACTTGTTTGAACACAAGAAAAATTAAATAAAAGGCTTAATCATAGTACTTTGTCTGTCATCTTTAATGAAACATGTGTAAATGAAGGACTGCTGACTAAATACAATATATATATATATATATATATATATATATATAGGCCACCCATAGAGAAGAGAGAGGCAATCTTGGAGTGAAGGTAACCAAAGTGACAGCTCCAGCAGAAGTTTAACACAAGTACCATTGGGAAAGGGTATGAATCCATCTAATCTGTGTCTTAATTTGCAGGACTAATATAAGTAAATCATTATTATCTCATAAAATATTCCTATAAACTAAAAATATTTTCTGGCTTTAAATAACCTGTAAAAGATTGACTCAGTCAACCAATCTTTCCCACTTACCTTCATTTTTTCTTTTTTTTTTAAATAAAGATTTCCTCTCTTTGGCAGTAAATGCTGGACAGGTGAAGAAGCAATTTGAAGCAACAGAAATGTGGTTCTACAGAAGGATGCTGAGAATATCGTGGACCAAACATGTGAGTAATGCTAAAGTTCTAAATAAAATGCATGCAAAAAGGAAACTTACATTCAACATCAGGAAGAGAAAGTTGAAATTTCTAGAGCACACAATAAGAAAAAAAATGACTTGTAAAATCTGATACTCACAGGACAGATTGAAGGCAAGAGGAACAGAGGAAAACAATACGTAACATACTGAAAGAGCTTGAGTAGAGTTTGGGAGATAACAAAAAGACAGAATATATTAAGAGCTAAAAAGGACAGAAAATCGTGGAGAGCCATGATTGTCAACATCCTGAAGGGACAGAAGATATATCATTCAGAGTTCACACCAGTAGTAACTGGAGTCTTTTTACTGGAGATTAAGTGGCAACCTGTCCCCTCAATACTTCAGTATTCTTCTTGTTATTGTTTCTGGTTTTAAACCAGCTACAATAACATACCAAACACAGTCTTTAATTTTTCTCAGATCTTCAGTTCTTCAAATCTTTTGTTATGTTCTTTTTGGAATGTTCCAAGCTCTTCAAAAATGAGGAGATGTTTTTTTTTGAACACTGTGTTCTGCAATTCTTTCAGTATTCTCATTAGGATCAGATATTTGTTCAACTTTACATTTTATTTCCGTTCTATTTTACAGTAAGCTGAAATGGCAAAATCTACAGTCTGACATGTTTTTTTTTTACCTTTTTACTCCTACCAAATCCAATATTCTGGAAAGCCCCAATTTTTTTTCCCTAATGCCATGTCCTTTCAGGATATAGGAGATCATGGCTCTCAAAATTCTGCTTTCATCTGTGAAATGATCTTTTGAGAAAGAGAGGTGTTCTCTGGCTGCCTTGGCAACCATTTGGAATTTAGAATTTTTTTTTATCTCCCTGACAAATTGCCACAAGACTCGAACACACCGTGCTATTTAACCCAAAGTTTGAGGGGAAGAAGAGATTCAAGGGCCTTAGCACAAAAGTGAACGCAACAGACTAGGCTGGAGTTTGAACTTGGATCGCCAATTCCACTTTCCACACATCTATAAATATCAAGACTTACAGTCAGATTACCTTAAAACACTGGTTGCTGTATGATCACCAAAGTTAAGCAACATCAAGCCTGGTCAGTGCATAGATGGGTGACCAATCAGGAATACCAGGTGCTGAAAGCTTGGATGTAATGGATAATGGTACAGAATTGTTACTTGGAATTCCAGTTCCCATCCTGTTCATTATATTCAGTCATGAGTAAATACCCCCCCTTGGGAAAGGGGGGTATGAATTCCCCTTTCTGCTTTATAACTAAACCATCATTACCAAAAAAAAAATATTACTAATTATTATTAAATATTATATACATATTTTCTGACTTTAAATAACTTGAAAAGGGTTGATAAACCATACAAAATAAATCAATGATCAATTAATCATTAAATTACCAAATAATTCTAAATTATATCATTAGTATGTATGGTCAATACTTTATTATTTTTATTATTATTGAGTGTTCCGACCAGAAGTTGGAAACGAAATGGTAATCTTTATAGCATCAATAAAATACATTACTTGCTAGCAGCAGGAAGTAGGTAAACCACTTCTAGTGATGGACTACTTAGTATATTACTCCAACTTACAATAATATCCAATGTGTTTATGAGGATTGGGAGATACCAATTAGTATACATAGGTCAGTCAGTTATGTACCATGCATCATACATGCTTAGACGATTATATATCTTTCAATACATGACTGACAAAGCAGATTATTTCCCACAGTAGGTTGCCATTTTTTTTCTACGGTAGACCAGTTACCATCCAAGGCTATAGAACCTAGTCTGTCCTGTAATTTTATCCATCGCTGTGGGGAGAAGGGTATTAGTATGTAAGTGAATGTAATGGATTCGACTGGAATTCAAACTCAGCTCTCTGATTCCTCAATCCGAGCTGCTATACATTGCTTCTCTGTGCCTCCATTCCCACCTTTAGAAACTGGTGACATACTCTGCAGGTTAAGTTATAAGTTTTCCCCAATACTCTGGCAAACATTTTAGTATTCCAGCTGTTTCCAATAATGCCATTATCTAGAGAGTTCCAACTTCTTCTTTATCCCAGATTTTTTCTCAGGCACTTTGGGACTGATACCAGTGCTCTGAAAACTACTATTAAAACTGTCATCTTTATGTTCCCCAACATTGCCAGCTTTCTGGTAATGTTTAGATATTTATGTTGTTTTTTGCTTTCCTTTAGATTTATTGTGGTTGGAATTCTAAGTACCAACATCTTTCTCACTCCTTTTACCTGAAAAATCCTCATTTGTTTCCTAATTGCCTCTTGCAATCAATATGTCAAGTGAATGTTAAATTCTCAAGGCCTATTTTCCTCATTATTTGTCCCAGAAATTTCAGGAGTCTCTTTCTGACTTTGTAAGGAATTGTTAACATTTTCCTGAAATCTCCTTTGTCACTGACATTCTCTGTCCATGAATTTCTTAGTGTCCTTCCATAGAACGACATCTCTCTCATCTCAAGACTAATCTTCATCTGTTGGGGAAACTGCCCAGCATCCACTGCTGTATCAGGGAGCTGATACCATATCACAGTTCAGCATGCTTTTCTTTGCTTATAATAAAATTTTCCAGTCTGAATTCTTTTAGTTTCTGGAAAGCATATTTCGCTATACCAGCATACCTTTCGATTTCTGTATCACATTTTCCATCCTTGGTTACTACAGATATTTAAATTTCTGTACCTACATATGCAGCTCACAACTTGAGTTGTCTCTTTTGCTAGCAACTGTGTATTCTGTCTTCTAATGGTTTACAGTTAGCAGAAGCTAAATATCATGAATTGATAAATGGCAAAAGCAAAAAAAAAAAGAAGCCATGTTAATCATAATTATTATGTTCATGGAATCAAATTGATACATTATGCCTGTTAATGCTAGTCATGGAAGTCAAGGTCACTAAGACCCTTATGTGTTGTCTTATTTTGCTTGCCATTCTCAGGGGTTGTATTTATGAGGAATAACTTGCTTTGATGTCTATGGTGCTAATTTTCTGGATATCTTTTTCCAAGTATCATGCTTGTTCCAACTATGCTTCCATTATAATTAACTTTTGAAGGCTTCTACTTTAACATAAAGCAATAATAAGGTAAGAAAATTGGAATTATCATCGTCTCAGTATAATTTCCATGAGGAAATTATACTGAAATGATCATGAAATTAAAAAGTTTCATCATCATTTCAGTATAATTTTCTCACTGCAGCGATAGTAAGAATTATAATATTTGGTATGTGCAAATGTTTCCAGGATTTATATTATATAATATTATATAAATCTAAGTAAATAATAAACAAATTAACAAACCATAAACACAAGTAAATGTAATATTATTATTATTATTATTATTAATAATAATAACAAGAAGAACAAGAAACTTTATTCAGCAAGATTCAAGTAAGGAGGAATTACAGAAACACATCCAATAGATCTAGATTGTTACAAAGATGAAGGATCTGGAACAAATAGAAACCTATAAATATTTAGGAGTCAGTGAAAGACATGGAATACAGAATATCGAAATGAAGGAGAAATGAAGAAAATAAAAGTACAGGCAAGCATATCTAGTATTTAATACAGAGTTGAATTCACAAAATATTAGGTTGCTGCAAAAATAATTTCGTTTTCTCACATAGTAACATATGTTAGAAAGCGAAATTATTTTTGCACCAACCTAATAAATAAAATCTGCCATAAATGCTTTGGCTGTCCATGTGGTGCAATACAGTTTTAACGTCCTTAACTGGATCTTAGCTGATATTAAGTGAATAGATATCAAAACAAGAAAGCTTTTCACTTGCCACTCTATGCATAATCCTAAGGCTGATATTGACCATCTGTATGTGTCCAGACCCAAAGGTGGCAGAGGACTAGTTCAACTAAAACTAACAAGACCACAACAGCTGGTCTTCAAAGATACCCGAAAACCACAGAAGACTTGCTGATATTTTACTGTACTTCTGTTGAATATCTTGTGGAGTTGGTGGGGGTGGGATAGTGTTTGTGTATGAGTTTAATGAATATTTTCCCTATGTTTATTTTTGTTGTAGAGTGGGTTGAAACATACAATGTTTTTTCTCCTGTTGGCTTTTTTATGTTGCATGGTGTATATTGTGGTGTATATATCTGTTGTGTGGTGTAGCAGAAAATCCATTATTTTTGGCAACAGTGAAATTTGGGGATGTTTTTCTGCAAAAGGTACTGGCAACATATCAGTAATAGATGGTAGAATGAAATATTTTAGAAGCAAATTTAATGATTTCAGTTGAAAATCTTGAACTTTCTCCTGATTGGATCTTCTAACAACATAATGATCCTAAGCACACTGCAAAATCTATGAAGAATTGGCTACCCAATCTAGAATCTGTAGCATTATCTGAAAATTCAAATCCAATTGAGAGCTCCAACAAACATCCCAGATTTGGAGACCTTATGTGAATAAGAATGGAACAAAATATCAACTAAAATTTTCAAATAATTGAGAAGTACAAGAAGAGGGTTTTGCTGTAGAAGTGAATAATGGCTATTCTACAAAGTATTAAATGAAGATCATGTATTTTTTTGTACTGTACGAGTACTTTTTCACCCATTAAAGTCTATAGATTCAACTAAACGAAAGTCATTCTATAAAATTGGCTTTTGAAGTAGGATTGCAAATTCAATCCATTCAATTGCTTTTGAGTATCTCCTTTACAAACTGTTTATACAATTTAACTACTAATATAACATAATAAAACAACTTCAATAACAAACCATAAAAAACAAAATTATAATTGGAAGAAAAGTTTACAATTGGAAAATTAGTACACTTATGTATAAACATGTAAACAAAAAAATGATGAACATGCATGTGTGCAAAACCTTAAATCATGAATGTGCATGTGAATACAATGAAATTAAAAAAAGCCCCCACCAACTCAAAAAAATTAAAATGAGAAAATAATGCAGAAAAATCAAATATTTAAGCAACAGATCTTTGAAAAGTGGATGTGTCCATGAAACAACAAAATTCGGGACATAAGAAATATGCATAATCGCAGTTAAGTAATTTTTCTGTATATAAGAATATTATTGATATATATATATATATATATATATATATATATATATATATATATACGCAGTTGTGGACAGAATTATTTGTCCTCACTGAATATTTGCATATTTTCTAAGGAGATCTGAATATTTCCATGTACTTACTGAATTTACTGCAAATAGTTGATTCCATCATATTTAGTTTTGAATAATTTGAGAAATTTTTAGAAGTTTTGATCTATTACATTCATAGTTACAGATTTTTCTAAAAATTGGTGCAGTCCAATATTATTTGCCCACTTCTCTTATGGAAATTATGAAATAATATTGCTCTATTGCAATGCTTTCTTAATTTGCCATTTAATTCAAACACCCTTTGAAAATGAAATAGCACAGACCTGATTGTATAACATTCTAAAAAGGTAATGAAGACAATATACAAGTGCCATGTACTATAACTCATTCATTCTGCAACCATTGCAAAGACAGTGAAATGTGAAAAGGAACTCCAAATGAAGATAGTTGATGCATACAAACAAGGTGATGGCTTGTACAACACTTTTCAAATAATTAAATGTTCCTAGATTGACAATGTGTAGCTTTATCGAGAAGTACAATGAGCCTCATTGCATTGAGAACGAATTAAAGATTGTCAGAAAACAGAATCTTTGAGAGAATGGAAAGGAAAAATCTTAAAGTTGAAGCTATAAATCCAGTCATAAAAAATTGTTATTTCCTAATTTGGCTACTATAAAGTTGGTGTTTAAAGTGAGATTTCAAAATTGACCTCTGGCAGTGTGTTAACGCCCTGTTTTCCAAGAAGAGAATTCTAGAACCTTTTTGTACAAACCTTCCATTGGATAGTTTTGGATCTTGGCTCTATCCTATGGTCAAATTGGCAGCTGATCTAAAAAATGACCTAAAATCTATTGTTAACTGGGGCAAGGAATGGCTTGTTTAATTTTAATACCTCCAAAATGAAACTGCTCTCTTTTAATCATCTGAGAGAATGTTTTTGACCTTCTGTCAGTATGGCTGATGCTAACCTCCAGGAGAGTGACTCATTGTACCTTCTTGGACTGACATTTTCTGCTGATATGAATTGGAAAAATTATATTGAATCAGTTGCTTGGTCTTTAGCTAGGAAATTTGGCTGTCTTATGCTAAACAATTTTTCTCACCAGAATCTATCTTACATATTTATAAGTTTACCATTCATCTACGCTTTGAATATTGCTGCCACATAGGGTATGGTGGTCCTGTTATATATTTCAAGATACTTGATAAAATCCAAAGAAGAATCTGCAATGTCATTGGTCTTTACCTGACATTTTGGCTTCAGTCACTTTCCCACCATTTTAATTGTGAGTTTTCTATAAATACTTTCATGCTAATTGTTCTGATGAACTTTCTTCTATGGTATCTGGACTTTTATGAATTTAAGTGCAGTACTAGATTGGTGGCATGGTTTCCTTATTTTGCAATTGAAATGGCTAGGTGTAACTATAATTTCTATGTTAACAGTTTATTATCTCACACTTCTCACTTCTTCCTTCCCCGTTAACTTTGATCTTCAAAAATTTAAATGCAGTATCAATCGTCATTTTTTGTCTTTTCTTAATTCATGTTCTTTCTTTTTGAATAGACCAGAAATGTTTAATTTAAAATGGATGATTCTTCAATCTGTTAAATCAGGAAAGGGAAATCTTTAAATTTGTAGATAATTACACCTAAACAAGATTTTATATATGTATATATTTACTCAAACAACTGCCTACTTATTTGTTTGGCTGTTATATATACATATATATATATAAAAAAACAGCCAAACAAATGTATGTGTGTGTATATATATATATATATATATATATATATATACACACACACACACACACGCACGCACGCACGCACGCATATATATGAAGAAATATAGTCTTAAGGTGTGCTATATTTATGGGATAAAATGCTCAATATCAGAGACAGAGTGTGTGTAAATATAAAAGTGACCATTGAAGTCAACACTTCAAGGCAACAGTCTGTTTCAGGCTAGACACAATCATCAGGTGACCTGACGATTGCATCTAGCATGAAACAGACTGTCACTTCTAAGTGTTGACTTCACTGTTCACTTATATATATATATATATATATGTATAAACAATGTAAGTTACTGGTAATGCTTCCAAATAAAACCCTATTAACACCAAGCCTGCCAAAGAAAAAAAAATTGAAATAACAAAAATTGAAATAACAAAATAAATAGAAACCAAAAACAACAAAAGGAAAGAAACTAATAAAATTAGAAAAGTCAGACACCTACCTAGGAAATAGCCCAAAGTGCTCAATGCCTCTAGAAAATAGGCCAAGACAGAGCAGTAACACTAACCAATGAAACAACATCAAGAGACTAGATCCAAATCATTATTGAGAGTTTCATGCAGATTCGTTCTTGTTATCTCATGATCAAAATGTGTGAAACTGAGTAACGCTTTAGACCTAATCTTTTTGTACTGTATTAGTATACTGGTTAGTATAATTCATTTATTTGACTTAAGTCTTCAAATAAATTTGTTACTTTTATTATTAAAACAAACTTCTACTTCACTGAATACTTCAAGGCAAATAGTCATTAATGGTTAAATTTAATAAAAAAAAAGCAAAAAAAAGTAGAAAGTTAAGGCTTTAATAATTACTAATAATAAATAGGACAGAAAAAAAATCCTAATTACATGTTTTATAATGAGGCATATTAACGATGCTTGTATATTATATTAATTGACGTGTGTAAAGAGAAGGAACATTAGAACAAGAATTAATATTCAACTCATGATAACATTGGGAAAATAATGCATTGAACAAGACAACTTTCAGAGCTGCAGTTAATTAATCGTGAGAAAGAAAAATGTAATTAAAAGTTTAATTAATGTCTAGATTAATTATATCATAAGCAGATTTATTAGAGACTAATTATTATTTTTCATGCATGATAAAATGTTGTGCATTCATAAATTTAGCAAAGAAATGGAGAATTTCAATTCTTTTTTCTTGTCTCATATTTTAGATCTGTTTATGTTTCCATACAGATGCATACATATTGACAAAGAATACCAGATCATCTTCTATGCACAATGTCCTTTCAGGTGGTTGATGTTCATGGCATTCCAACATTTCCTGACCTTTATAGTTCTTTTCCTTAGCACAGTTAGAATTTTTTTTTTAAAAGCATTTCACCCCAAGCAAGGTGGGAGTGCCATTTGCATGCAAGGGGCTTATAGAGGTTCGAAAACAAGAGTAAAAGGGTTGTGTTTGGAGAAGAGGATAAAGAGAAGGATAGGTGTTGTGGTAGGATCCACCTAATTTGCATAGTGGAGTACCGACTATATAAATATGGTTGGTACCGGGGAAGAATCAAGAGATTCAACCAGAGACTCTGCCCGACTGCGACTCAGTCAACACACATTCCAGGAACGGTCTTCCCAGGAATATACAAAAGACTATATGTAAATATTGTGTACACTTTCTTGTTTCAGTACATTTTGTGTTGCATTATTATTCCATGCATTAGTCAAGTTTCAACAATAGGGAACAAGATCAAGGTATCAGAAGATGTCGATTGACATTATACTTAAATATTTGAAGATTATAGCTATCAGGGAAGCAAGTAAGAGGAAGGGAGTTTCACAAATGGGAAATGTGAGAGAAGAAGCTGTTTGAGTAGAAGAGACGGTTCCATTTAACCATTTTGACAGTGTGAAGGTGGGACTGAGATGCCAACCTAGTAACTTGCTTAAATTCATGCAGATTAGGAACTCGTTGAAACAGTTGCTGTAATAATACTTATAGAAGAGACAGAGGGAAGTGACTGCAGACGAGATGCCATATCAGGACCTATCACATTGCACATCTGTCTCTGGATTTTATAAAGGACCTCAAGACTTACTGTGGGTCACCAGACCATATATGACAGCAATATTCCATGCAAGGATGGATGGTTACTTTATAGATTTGAAGGACAGAATCAGACAAGAAAAACTTTCTGGAAACTAATACTTAACATCAGGAAAAGACAACTGAGGTTTCTGGGGTACATAATGAGGAAGGAGGGCTTGGAAAATCTGATTCTCCCAGGACAGATGGAGGGCAAGATGGACAGAGGAAAACAATGGATAACATACTTAATGAGCATGAGTAAATGAATGGTGGAACAGGGCTTCAGAGAAATAACAGAAAAAACAAAGTTTAAGAGCTACAAGGGACAGGAAATTGAGGAGAGCTATGATCACCTACAACTTGAGGGGACATGGCACATAAAGAAGTGGAAAGGAAAAGATGATATTTCAACATTTTAAGCAAAAACCAAATAAACATTAGAAAGTTATTGGTCATCATGCCTCGACTTCTCAAGCAAAGATTTTAGAAGGTTTTTCATGCATGTCACAGTCCCACCAGCATCAAGCCCTCCTTCCTCATTGTGTGCTCCAGAAACCTCAACTGTCTCATTCTGTGAAATGCAACATCAATTATCATCTACTTTCTTCCTGATTACTCTTTTATTGTTCTCGTTCCCTAATAATGTTTCTGTTTTCTAATTTTTTCACACCCAGTAACCCTTAGTGTCTTAATGGCTTCACTGACTTGTGTGGGGTAAAATTGATTAAAAAATCCAAGAGTTGGAAAGATTATAAAATAATAATAGCAGTAATGATAAAAATAGAGAGATATAAACTTGTAAAGAATGAGTACAACGACCAAAGTCCTTGACATGTTCTATTGGGAACATAAAACCAATGAGTTTGTGTGGAAAATGGTTGAAAGTTTTGTGAGCCACCAGGAACCTCTTCTCATCACTATCAAATGGAGAAAAATAGCATGGTTTGGACATGTTACAGGGCATGATAACCTGTGCAAGACCATTATGCAAGGTGCTGTTGAAGGTGGATGTCGGAGAGGACGACAATGCAAAATTTAGTTGGACATTGTCTAACAATGGACAAGATGACTATACCAGAATTACTTATGGTTGCTGTTGATAGAAAGTTGTTGAGGAGATTCAATATAGCTTTTGCATTGAGATCCCTACGGTTGCAAGAGTCAAGGGGATGATGATGATGCCGACCAAAGTCCAGTAGTAATACAATAGGAATGCAATAAGTAATTTTCTACTAAGTTCTTTTGTTTGGTACAACAGATGCCATCCAGTTTTTTTTTTATTTTACAGTAAGGTTCACCCTGTACATGATCTAGGGGCCACTCGAGTTAGAACATTATGTTAAGGAATAGTTTATATGGACTGGAGGGGAAGATAATACTTAACCCTAAACTTGAACAGGTTAAGATTGTAGTGATCAGGGAAACATTCTCTTGGGTTCCACAAAGCAGTGGTTCAAAGGAAGAAGCTGTTTCAGTGGGATTTACTTTGCACCAATAGAATACAAAGGGAATGTGGGTGGTTTGCTACAATGTAAGTGACATGGTGGGTTCTTGCCCTGAAGGTTTGAATTGATGGAACCAGAGAATGTAGTTCATATGAGCACTTCCATGGAAGTAGTGATAGAGCAGTGAGAGACTTGTTACATCACACCTGTGAGAGAGAGAGAGAGAGGTTGGAGGAAGAATGATTCATTACCCACAAAGACTTGGAGATGCTTTTGAACTATCAAAAGTGAGATCTGGGCATCTCCCCTCCAAATATGGCAATAGTACTGCTTTTTTGGCCTGATCTGGATCTTGTAAAGCATGACGAGTTAGGTACTTACTGGAGAGGTAGAGAGAGAGCCAACTATTTTATCTCCGTCTTTAGTAAATAGATCATATGTACAAGTTCCGGTAGAAGTCAGGTGTGAGTTTGAGGCCCAATAATCTTTCAAGGAATCGTGTCTTCATGATGGGACAACCATTCATCATGACAGGTAGTTGTTTGAGATCTGATTGGCAGTGATGGAATGTAACTAGTTTTAGTCATGTAATGACATTTTTAATTATCTAGTTTAATCCATGCCTCCTTCTTTGTTTATACCTGGTAGTAGTAGTAGTAGATATAATAGCCACAAATTGTTGAAAGTTATTTGCATGTTTTGATAAGGCTAGCAAGGCAACCAAAATAATATAAAAGAAAAAAAACTATTAAAAAGTGACATTACTTGTCTCTGAAATTTGGATAGCTTAGAACTCAGTCAATCAGTTATGTGCTATGAGTGATACATGCTTAGGCAATCAAGTATCTTTTGATAGATTACTGACAAGGCAGATTTTTTCCCACAGTAGGCTGCCATTTCTTCCTGCAGTAGACCAGTTGCCATCCAAGGCTATAGAACCCAGTCTGTCTTAAGGGTAGAAATTTTCCAAGCGTAGCTTAGATGTGGCACAAGGCCGAAAGTATGGGGCATCCAGTGAGGATCGAACTCACTTTTCAGTAGTAACTGATCTAGCAAGACAAGTTTGCTAGCCATTACACCATGCTGAGATGCCCTCAGTCTGTCTTAAGGGTATTGGCACATTAGTGAATATAATGAATTTGACTGGAATTAGAACTTGGCTCTCCAATTCCTCAATCTGAGTTGCTATCCATTACTCTACCATGCCTCCATTACCAATATTCAGTTATGTGCCATGCGTGATACATGCTTAGGTGATCATGTATCTTTTGATACATGACTGATGAAGCAGATTCCATCCCCCCACCCCGCTGTAGTAAGTTGCCATTTCTTTCTGTGGTAGACCAGTTGCTATCCAAGGCTATAGAACCTGGTCTGTCCTCCTATTTAACCATAGCTAGTGGGAGAAGAAGAGGATTCATAACTTTCCCAAGGGTATTAGCATGTAAGTGAATATAATGGTTTCAACTGGAATTTGAACTCAGATCTCTGTTTCCTCAATCTGAACCACTATCCATTACTCTCCCGTACCTCCTATTATGCCTCCTATGAATTAATATTTATATATTTATAGCGTTTCATTTTTTTCAGCTTCATTTTGGATTTATATTTCTAACAGTTCTATTTTATAACATTTTTAGAGTAGTTCCAATAACCCAAACTAACCAATCGCCACACTCAATCTTCTCCAAATAAATTGGACGCATGAAAGAGAAATTATTAGGAAAAGAGAGTGAAAATATAAAGAGAAAAAAAGGACAACACACAAGGTGAAAGAGAGAGAAAATATGAGAGAGATGTTGCCAAGTCAGAGTTGCTGCTTGATTGGTCACATGATCTAAGAGATCGTAACAGTGCCAGTCTTTTGTGGCATCTCTTGGCCAAATCTCCTTGCCAGTTCTGACCTTTTAGAGTTTTAGTCATCCCAAGACATCCTCCCACTTCATGCAGGCAAATAAATACAAAAAAAAAAAAAAAAATGCTTGCATTCCTAAATAATCACTGGAAAATAACTTTTTCAAACTCACATCTGTAATTAGCAATAAAAAACAATTTTTAACCTGTCTACCTCAGCATTAGGCTATGTATTGTGGGGACCTACCTACAAATGGACTCTTCCACACCTATATAATATGGCTACCAACTCTGAGTAAAGAGAGTCACCAAGTGAGGGTCACCGAATAGTAGCCATAGAGTGAGTGAGTGAGTGAGTGAGTGAGTGAGTGAGGACACCAGTGAGAGAAAGTACTCTCCAGTCCACATTTACCTTTGTACTACGTTTCCAAGAATCTACTATTTAACCCTTATATCCGGGTTCATGTTATCTTTCTATGGTTCTACACCATAACACCATGGAAAGCCATAACAGCAAATCAAGATTCAATTAACCTTTTTAAGTAATGCACATCTCTTGTTGGGACTTTTTAAAAATTTCTATCTACTAACTTTATTTTTATACCCAAAATGAAAACAATGTAATTTTTAAGCAATTAATGGATTATTTTGTAATCTTATATTATTTACTTATGAATATAAATTTATTTTAATTGTATTTGGTAATTAAAAGCATACTGCTCATAATTTTGCAGAAATCATACTGAATGATTAAGCTGTTAATCTGTTTACTTTTAATTTAGTGTGTGTGAGTGCATGCATATATATATATATATATATATATATATATATATATATATATATATAATTGAATTTACCCCAAGCAAGGCAGTAAAACCACTAGGAAACAAGGAGTTACTGAGTCTAAAACAAATTAGAAAAAAAATCATTACAAAGGAGCAAAAACAATAGAAGAGTAATCAGTCTGACAGTATATAATAATTGACATTGCATTTAAAATTTTCAAGATCAAAGTTAGCTGGAAAACAAACTGGAAGAGTGTTTCAGAAGTCATAAATATGAGAAAAGAAATTATTAGCATAGAAATTATTGTTACATCTAGCCAATTCAACCTTAAATTGATGAGACCTTGTTTCCAGTCTAGTACTGTACTTAAATTCATAAAGTCAAGGTAAATGCAGTGAACCAACATTCTTAGCTTTCTTTTCTAGCAATTACTTTTAATTTAATGTGTGTGTGCATGCATATATATATTTATATATATATATATATATATATATATTAGTAGTTGTCCTCATCCAGAATGATGATGATGATGATGATGATGATAAGGATATTTCATCATCCTGGAAATAAAGATCAAAATTTCATCATCTAAAACAACCTGACCACCAGTGATATTTCATCATCCTAAAAATCTGAATCTTCATCATTATAAAAATGACCTTTGAATCACAGGTGAGGCCCATAGAGTAGGGTCAGGACAGTAAAGTGAAGTAGCAGTAGTAAAAAGTACAACGCAAATATATCTTTATCACTCTGTAAAAATCCACAGTTAACAGTCTCAAATGCTACCCTTAACAATGAAATTCTCAGAACAAGCAAAAACTAGTAAAGACAAACTTTAAAAGAAACAAAAGAGATCATAACACAGAACATTTTAACGCATGCCATAACAATAGTTTAATTGGCATCATGTAAAGAAAAATACATATTTTTGCTATTAACGTCAACATGTGTCTCAAAGTGTTATTATTGTTGTTATCATTGTATCTTTTATTAATTTTATTTTCAGCATAAAAAAAGAGAAAAGAAATCCTCCTACATTGATAATACATAATAGCATTGGATAAATATAACATCAACACTCAACTTATTAACACCATTACATAGTCTCTCCACTTTATGTTAGCATGATAAGGAACTATGAGCCAGTCTCTCATATGATTAGTAGAGCAGTTTTATTTAGTAGGCATTAAAATTAACAAGCCATATATATATATATATGTGTGTGTGTGTGTGTGTGTGTATATTTATATATATGTGTGTATTTAGACAGCAAATTATGGATAATAATCCAAACGAGGTGGAAACTCTTTCCGAAATTGTCTGAATTTCATTTGAAAGAAAAATACAAGAAATATTGACTTCCTTAAAGCATCGTCAGGTTAGGTTGAGACAATTGATGAGTTTTGTAGAGCTAATGAGTGTTTATATATATATATATATATATATATATATATATATATTGATAATATTAGTGGTCAGTATATATATATATATATATATATATATATATTGATAATATTAGTGGTCAGTATATATATATATTGATAATATTAGTGGTCAGTATATATATATATATTGATAATATTAGTGGTCAGTATATATATATATATATATATATATATTGATAATATTAGTGGTCAGTATATATATATATATATATATTGATAATATTAGTGGTCAGTATATATATATATATATATATATATTGATAATATTAGTAGTCAGTATATATATATATATATATTGATAATATTAGTGGTCAGTATATATATATATATATATTGATAATATTAGTGGTCAGTATATATATATATATATATTGATAATATTAGTGGTCAGTATATATATATATATATATATATATTGATAATATTAGTGGTCAGTATATATATATATATATTGATAATATTAGTGGTCAGTATATATATATATATATATATATATATATATATATATAGATATAGATAATATTAGTGGTCAGTATATATACATATATATATATATATATATATTGATAATATTAGTGGTCAGTATATATATATATATATATATATATTGATAATATTAGTGGTCAGTATGTATATATATATATATATATATATATATATATTGATAATATTAGTGGTCAGTATATATATATATATTGATAATATTAGTGGTCAGTATATATATATATATATATATATATTGATAATATTAGTGGTCAGTATATATATATATATATATATATATTGATAATATTAGTGGTCAGTGTATATATATATATATTGATAATATTAGTGGTCAGTATATATATATATATATTGATAATATTAGTGGTCAGTATATATATATATATATATATATATATATATATATAGATATAGATAATATTAGTGGTCAGTGTATATATATATATATATATATATATATATATATATATATATTGATAATATTAGTGGTCAGTATATATATATATATATATATATATATTGATAATATTAGTGGTCAGTATATATATATATATATATATATATATATATTGATAATATTAGTGGTCAGTATATATATATATATATATATATATATATATATTGATAATATTAGTGGTCAGTATATATATATATATATATATATATATTGATAATATTAGTGGTCAGTATATATATATATTGATAATATTAGTGGTCAGTATATATATATATATTGATAATATTAGTGGTCAGTATATATATATATATATATATATATTGATAATATTAGTGGTCAGTATATATATATATATATATATTGATAATATTAGTGGTCAGTATATATATATATATATATATATATTGATAATATTAGTGGTCAGTATATATATATATATATATTGATAATATTAGTGGTCAGTATATATATATATATATATTGATAATATTAGTGGTCAGTATATATATATATATATATATATTGATAATATTAGTGGTCAGTATATATATATATTGATAATATTAGTGGTCAGTATATATATATATTGATAATATTAGTGGTCAGTATATATATATATATATATATTGATAATATTAGTGGTCAGTATATATATATATTGATAATATTAGTGGTCAGTATATATATATATATTGATAATATTAGTGGTCAGTATATAATATATATATATATATATATTGATAATATTAGTGGTCAGTTATATATATATATATATATATTGATAATATTAGTGGTCAGTATATATATATATATATATATATTGATAATATTAGTGGTCAGTATATATATATATATATACACTGATAA
>CAWVQA010000202.1:5000-30000 GCA_963932145.1 Acanthosepion lycidas | reverse complement strand
ATATATATATATTGATAATATTAGTGGTCAGTGTATATATATATTAGGTTGGTGCAAAAATAATGACGTAATAATGTCGTTTTTTGACATATTTTTTAATGTCAAAAAATGACATTATTACGTCATTATTTTTGCACCAACCTAATAACTATATATATAATAAATAAATTCCCAAGAGGATAGAATCAGGTAGAAATCAATGTCCAAGACACAGTAAGAATATATTAGTGCTTGGGCCTTTTATATTAGTTATATATATATATTTGCTTTTTTTGTAGGTGCTGTGTTACAGAAGATACACTACTTGAAACTTAAAAAAACTGCATGTCAACCTTCTGGGCTTATGAAATACTTGAGATGGTAATGTATGCAAATTTCTAGGTAGGAATTGTTCCATCTTATTAACATGAGTGTAAAATACCTTAGTAAGTCATTGGAGATGAACATTGACTTGCTTTTTCTTGCACTAACATCATGGCTGAAATTTCTACTGAAACAAAAATGAAAGCTCTACTCTTGAAGAAGAAGATTATTCAATGAGAATTGGCCAGGGAAAATGTGAATTTCCAGAAACAGTGTTCAAACCACCCAAAAGAAGTTTGCTGAAAGTGTTTTAAGTACAAAGAATGTTGGAAGATACCATAAAATTCGACAAGAGAGATGAAAAAAAAAGATGGTGGGAACCTCAGTAGGCAATCCAAAATTGACAGAAAAACAAGTAAACAATGAAAGCAGTCTTAGCAGTGAGGTTAATGTAGTTGATATAGTATGCAGAACAGTATGAAAAAACAATTTGTATAGCAGCAAAAAAACGACATTAACAAAAAACAAAAAACATGAGAATAGAAGATTTAAGCAGTCAAAAGTCATCATCTATCATGGGATGCTGGAAAGTGGCAAGAATAATTTTAGTGATGAATGCACAATAGAGTTTTGCTCTAATGCAATAGAATATGTAAAAAGACCAGGGAAAGAAATAAACTATGATAGATACAGCACAAAGATGGCAAAATTTAGTGGTGAACATGTAATGGTGTGGGATTGCATTGAAAGCAATGGTAGAAGAAAATTATTTGAAACCTAAATGAAAAGTATCTAAGTTTATTATGGTCTAACCTTCTGTCAGACTATGTAGTTGAAGAAATCTTTAAGCATGGCAGTGCCCCTTACCACACATAACATGCAACAAAAAGGTTATTTATGGATGGACATGTTCAACTTTTAGAAGACTGGCCAGCACAATATCCTGATCTTAATGTAATTGAAGTATTGTGGTAGGAATGGAGGAAGAAGTGTTCTAATGCAAACCATGCAATTTCCAAGAACTTTGGGATTACTGCTAGGATGAATGAAAAAATTACCAGTGAGAAAATCTACACTTTGTTCCATTCAATGCCATATTGAATTGAGGTAATTATTTGAGACAAAGATAACAACACTGATTATTAACTCTATACTTGATATTTTTTCTGTGTCACTATGCTTAAGATATTCTACAATTCACCATACGGCATTAACAAAAATGCACCAACTTGTTTTCTGGCCATAAAAGATTATAAAATGTAGAGAGAAAAAGTATATTGTTAAGCACACATGATTAGTGATAAAATTAACAAAAGTAATTAATTTACCCAAAACTTTGGCAGGTCAGTGTGTATATATATATATATATATATATATATACACACTCACTCACAGATAGTGATGCTGAAAAGTTTGTTACAGACTGAAGACTACCTAAAATCTGATCAAATGTCCAAACACCATCCTTTTTGAAAGAAATCTGTTCTTAGCCCAAACTATTAACCTCTTCCTTTGCCAATATAATAAAATCTGGGTATTTTAGAGAGATTTTATCCTTGAAAATTACCTTAAAATACCTAGACTTTATAGACTACCAAAAACCAACAAATATATATATGTGTGTGTGTGTGTGTGTGTGTGTGTGTGTTAAAATATAGTTTTATGGTATGCTATATTTATATGTAAAAGTGCTCAATATCAGAGAGGGAGTGTATGCAAATGTAAATATGAACACTAAAGTGGACACCAAGATGCAACAGTTTATTTCATGCAAAGGATTGCCTTTATGCATGACTGATACTGTTGTTGCTTGGTGTTGACCTCAGTGTCCACATTTACTTGTGTGTGTGTGTGTGTGTATATATATATATATATATATGAGTCATCTGAAGATCACAAGAGCATGAAACTTTTATTTACTATATATATATATATATCTATATATATATATATATATATATATATATATATATATATATATATGAAGAAATATAGTCTTAAGGTGTGCTATATTTATGGCATAAAGTGCTCAGTTTCAGAGATAGAGCGTGTGTAAATATGGCCTGACAATTGCATATAGCATGAAACAGACTGTCGCCTCTAAGTGTTGACTTCTATGTTCACTTTTATATATATATATATATACACTAAAAAGCCCAACAATGTTGATGTGATCAATAGATGACTTACCAGATGACCTAATACTTAGACAAGAAAAATAATCCCAAAATAAAAAACAAAAAAGCAAGGCAAACTCTTACCTATGTAATAAATTAAAATGCTCAGGACCTTGACTATCTCAACCAGTGGTTCTCTAATTGGGTCCATGTAATATTACTGGGGGTCCATGGTAATGTTTTAGTGGGCCATAGCAATTTCACTTTGGAATGGTTGCTGCAACTGAGAAGTGGAATTTCTACAGTAATCTACACCATATTAAAATACTAAAAGAATAAAAACAACTCTAAAACTAGCAGAAAATGAGATCAAGTGATGTAAGTTAGCACCTCTTTGATGCTACCAGATCTTTTGACTGCAAAAGCTGAAAAAAACTGGGAAGAATTATATATATATATATATATATATATATATATATATATATATATATATATATGTATGTATATATATATATATATATATATATAAGTAAATGAAAATTATATAAACATTATAATTTATTATATAAATTAATTTAATATATTAATAATAAATAATAATATTAATTTTAAATAATAATAAAGATAAAATAAAATATTAATATAATTTAATTAATGTAGTAATAGACACAAAATTGTGATCTTCATTTATTATTGACATCAATGGTGCCGAATATAAAAAAAAAACAAGCAGAACAGCATCAAACACAAGGATCTCATTGAATAAATCTGCACTTTTTTTTTTAAATTTATTAATCACTCACATATTTTAAAATGGTTTGTTAGGAGTTATTTTACTAGTGTATATAAATGATCCATAGAATTAAGTTGTTAAATTCAAGTTTATTTTTATTAAATTAGTTTTACTTCAAAATAAAGCATAGACATTTACTATTTCTATAATAAAATTCCTAAACTTATCTATTAGTAAAAAATTAAATAAGGTTTTTTTTTCTTCATTGAATAGTTATGGGGGTCAACCAAAAAAAACATTAAGAGTAAAAGCAGTCAAACTCAAGTTTCATCCTCTCGCAACTTTCAGGCAACTAGAAAATATATATATATATATATATATATATATATATATATATATATTTGGTTGGATTGATGCAAGTTTGTGCCCCTGGGTTTCATGCTTTTGCTATCGTCAGACAAACTGATTAATTTTTAAAAATTTTGGGTTTATGTAGATTGTGTGTATTGGTGTTATTCACAAGCTCACATCAATCCAACCAAATATGTTAGCTCTATCTCTGATATTGAGTGCTTTCTAATAAGTACCGTGCACATAATATATATATATATATATATATATATATATATAAAATGCACATATACATGTAATGCAAGTTGCTACTCAAAGGTCCAAGAAGTATGATTACATGGATCAGTCACTTCATTTGTCAAGTCACTTAGTATTTCTAGTATTGAGGTAGACATTTCAGACAACTCTTGAAATCACTCCACCAAAAAATAAACATCTTTATTTCTTATCAATATTTTCTTACTTTGCAGAAGACATTTTACAATAGAAGTTCCCTGAAATTTTGAGTAAAACTTCATAAATTACATGAAAATTTGTATAGTTTCTTTTAGAGATGAGAACATAGAGGAATAAATGAATTTTTGAATAACATCTCAATGCATCTAATTCAGTGGTAAATAATTATTTCCAGGCTATAGACTTATTCATCAAGATTATGTCAGTTTATGAGGTATGAAAATTTAATTTTTAGATTGACTGTAGCATATTGCTGGTGTAATGAGTCAGAGAAATAATTGTCAAGTATATTCAGACAGGTTCTAACTTCCCCTCTCTTAAGAGCCAGGACAAATGACACAATTACTGTTGAGCAGTAGAAGAAATTTCATGTGTTCATGTTGGCAGAAAAAGTTTGATAGTAATTCTTAGTAGCAATGGATTATCAGTTTTTTTTTTTTTTTTAAGATTGGTAAAAGCACTAGCACCATTAAAATGGCTTACAGTAAATATGCTTTGTAGAAATTGGTAAGTTTTACATAATGGCACAATAAGTTATGTGCCAAAAACACAAGAATAGGTCAAAGATTAATTATAGCAAAGAACTAAACAGGAACAGTGAACCAATGTGGCAGATTCTAACAGCGGATTTTGGAATGAGAAAAATGATGATATAAGATTATTGTTCTCATTTTTGCTGTTACATTCATGATGTTTCAGCCATTGTACACTCAGGTTTTCTTCAGGTGATATTTGTTAGAATTTTGTACAAAACCCTTTATTTAGTCCACGTGGGTAGAGTGTTCTAGTTGCATGTACCATGCCTTTGGATAACACAGTTTTTAGTTAATTTATGTTGATAACTTTCCAAGTTTTTGTTCTCTCCACTGAAGCCAAGAATTTGGGTCAAGTCACTTTTTGGATCAATCAACCAATGCTCTTATCAACTGGGCTATGTGTCCTTGGGGACATAGTAAATGTGACAATAAAGACGAGGACAACAGTTTGAATGATGTAAACAGTGTAAATAGTTACAATACCCATCTTAGAAATATAGACAGACATTGATAATTTAGGAGTTTACCACTTCCTGGCTAAGAAATCTATTTTAAAAATGGGCCATGCAGCTTTATTCACTTGACTTGGCCATCTGGAATTTCAGGATATTTCCAAAATTAAAAAAAAATGTCCTGAAAGCAAAAAAAAAAGGGTCATTTTCATGTACCACTCCAGAGAGTACTCAAATCCTATTAGCATGATTTGTCTTTCAAACCAGAAATCAAACCAAAAATATAGTATTGTTGCCATATCTAATCTAGAGCTGGACAATCCTCACTATCCAGCCATGACCGAGTTCAAAAGCATTTATTAGGTTGGTGCAAAAATAATGTCGTTTTCTCACATAGTAGCATGAGAAAACGACATTATTTTTGCACCAACCTAATACAAAGCCTTGTGACTAATGAATTTTCTTTCCCTTCTACACCCTCACAAGACACAGCAATGCTAGCTTCTCACTAGTCTATCACTGTTACTATGGTAAATGTTTGGGCAAACTACACTAATAGCAAGGCCCTCTCCTACCATACCATGTACCTAAGTTGCCTAATCCTCAGTCAGCTTACAGCCACATCACATTGAAACACCAGTTCCCATACAACCATTAAAGTTAAGCAATTTTGAGTGTGGTCAGTACCTACCATTTGGGAATACAAGGTGCTGTAAGCTTGGATGTAAATAGTGTAATGAATAATGATTTTGAATTGTTTATTAGAGATCTGAGTTTCAATTCTTGTTGGGTTCACACAAATACCCTTGGGAAAAGTATGAACTTAACATTTCTCCCCCATCTATGGATTAATTAGTAAAACTTGTATCACTAAATCATTATTAACTAAAATAAAAATAACATATTCTTACACTCTAAAAATATTTTCTAATTTTATATAATCTGCAAACAGGCGATAAGCTGTAGAAAAATAATTAATCAATAAAAACAATCATCCTTATTGTCTTCATATTCCATTGGTAAGGAGGAAGTTCAACTCAGCTTCTTCCTCAGAAAGGTTGCATTGTGAGACAGTCTCCTGAAAGTATGCTTCCTTGATCACTAAAGTCAAGTCTGGGATCAACCATTATCTATCCTACATATCCTCATCATATGCAACTCTTGCTCCCTCCTTACAACAACTTCTTTTAGGAACCTCTACCTTGAGTGCCTCTTGAGCAGTGAATATTTCGTAGACACCATACTCATTCTTCTCTTTGCATTCCAGAAGGAACTTCCTCTCAGCTTCTTCCCCAGAACTGTTGCATTGTGGAACAAACTCCCGAGCAGTTGCTTTCCCAGTCACTACCAACTTAAACTCTTCAAGTCTAGAGTCAACCATTGTTTATCCTATATATCCTCATCATATGAAACTCTTACTCTCTCGTGGTATGCCCTTACAAAAACCTCATTTAGGAACCCTCTTCCTTGACTGGAGCTTGAGCCTTGTATTTGCTGAACAATAGTAAAAATTAGTAAGGTATTTACAAAGATTTTATGCAACTATATTGAGATAATACATGATAATCTTATCTTTGGCACCATTGGTCTTGTCAGACAATGGATGAATCTATTAATAATTTAGTTTGATGTAGAGCAGGCCTGACCATTGCTGAACTAGTCAGCTTTTTTAGTGGAATCCCTGGAATGGGTATTGTATCTGTCGGTAGTTGATTGCAGCTGGGTGTTTACTGCAGCAGCATTTCTTGTCTGAACATAGTTTGGTGCATTTTTACTCTCCAGCTGACTTTTCCCAATATTTTCATCAAACAATGAAATAAATAACAATTGGAAAATGAAATGGGAGTAAAAATAAAAAATTGAACCATTCATGATTTGTTGAAACCATTTTACTAATCATTGGATGAATTAGGAAATATGGTTATAAAAGCCTAACATTATGAAATGGGAAACACCATTTCATTAAAAAAAAACAAAAAAAACAATCCCAACATTCTAACATTATGAAATGGGAAACTCATTAAGAAATAATCCCAATAGCCTAACATTATGAAATTGGAAACATTAAAATATAATCCCAACAGCCCAACATTATGAAAATAATCCCAACTTGATGAAATTGGAAACATCATCAACAAATAATCCCAACAGCCTAATATTATGAAATTAGAAACACCATTAAAAATTAATCCCAATTGCTTAACATTATGAAATGTCAAACACCATTATATTAAAAAAATAATCCCAGCATTCTAACATTATGAAATGGGAAACATCATTAAAAAATAATATGAATAGCTTAACATTATGAAATGGGAAACATCATTAAAAAATAATATGAATAGCTTAACATTATGAAATGGGAAACATCATTAAAAAATAATATGAATAGCTTAACATTATGAAATGGGAAACATCATTAAAAAATAATATGAATAGGTTAACATTATGAAATGGGAAACAATATTTCATTAAAAACAAATTGCAACAGCACTAATAAAATGTGAGAATTTTAAACCAATTGCAAAATTCAAAATGTTAAAATTTGAAAACAACGTCAAGAATCAGTCAATAAATTTAAGCTATGAGATATGCAAACAAAATTATGACCCAATCACAACAAACTAAAACTATAAAATTTGAAAACATTAACAACCAATCACAATGAAAAAAATGTGAAAACATTAAAATTTTGAAATGTGAAAACAAGAACAGATCACAACAAAATCAAAACTTGAATGCGAAAACAATATTAACAAAAAAAAATGTTATAAAGCCCAACACATTTTTTTAGTAAATTCTACAAGAATAATGAGATTTTTCAAAATACTATTTGCTTAATTAAAGAAATCTGTGTATATTAGAAGGATGATGTTCTTAATTCTTTCTATCTGCAACTAAGAGTCATTGTGAAGAATGGAACTTTGGTTCTTTTAGGGTAAATTTCTTCAATTCTACATAGATAAAAGTTATTTTTTGCCTTCAGATTTCAAGAAATGGCTATTTTTATTCCAGTGAATCCACGGGATATTCCAAAGTCTTTTTGTAATAATTAACTAGCAACTTTGAGGCCAAAGTCCCAAATTATGACATCTATGAATATATTTCAAGAATTGTGTGAAAATAAGATGCTGTACTGAATAATGTATAAAATACCAAGATGTTTTTTGGGTGTGGAAATTTAAGTATCTGAGTAGTATTCTAATAGGATGATAAGTGCAACACTGAGAACTGAAGATGTATTGTGATGGCCCAAGATGCATTCCAAAAGCTAGGCAGGGTCTTACGAGACATGAACATTTCATTGGTAATAAAGAAAAGAGTACTGAACTGCTATGTGATATCTGTCCTCCTTTACAGCAGCGAATGTTAGACAGTCTCCTCAAAGATGAAGAAGAGACTCAAGGCAATGGAAGTATGAAGGATGCTAAGGATACCATGGACTGAACATGTGAGCAACAGTGACGTTTTGGAGAGGATGCAAACAAGAAGGAAGCTTATACTTAACATCAGGAAAAAGCAGCTAAAATTTCTGGAACACATGAGAAAGGAAAGCTTGGAGAATGCAAGAAATAATGATAAATTGCAAAACTGCAAAAGTTATTTACTTATTTATATTATATATATTTATCTTATATATATTTATATTTATTAATTTTTTTATATATATTTATTTATAAAAGTTATTTATTCATTGTTTTTTTAGTAATAAATTTATTTTAGTCATGGCTTCTTCTTTACCTCTCATCCACATTTTCAGTTTTGCCATTTATGATTTTATATATATATCTATATATATAGATATATATATATATATATCAAAGTGAACATAGAAGTTAACACTTAGAGGTGACAGTCTGTTTCATGCTATATGCAATCGTCAGACCACATATGCTGTTATTTTTCTCGGCTATTTATACATATACGGGTCAGTGGTGCATTGTGGGTTGTCTATTATGGTGGTTATTTTACCGGAAGTCGTTTATTTATTTATTTGGGTCAAATTATTTTGCTTGTTTTTATTTATTTATTTTTTTTTGGTTTGAGAATTTAATTAAAGCTATTTGTTTGGTTTTGGGGTTGGTTGTTGTAGTTTATTCTAACTATTATTTTGGCAGAAACAGTTTTTTAATTCGTGTTTATTTGGGTTGATTATCTTTATTTGTTTTTATCGGGATTGGTTAGTTTATTTATTTACTTGGATGAATTGTTTATTTATTTTACTTGTATATTTTCTCTTTTCGGTTTTTAAGTAACGTAGTATATATTTATTTATTTTTTATTTTATTTTTCATTTTGTTTTATTTTTTTATCGTTATATATAACAGTTATAGCTATTTTTCGTCCGATTTTTTGGTTTGATTTTTTAGTCTAACTACTATTTTGGTCATAATGATTTGCTACTTTGTTTATTATTTACTTTATTTATTCTGGTTCGTTGTTTTTTTGGTTTTGTTTTTTGTTATTATTATTATCATTATTATTATTATTCTATTTCGTCTATTCTAACAGGTGTGATTTGGTAATTTGGATTAATTAATTTTGCTTATTTTTATTGTTATTTTGTTTACTTGTTTATTTATTTGTTTTTATTTTATTTTTTCCGTTTTCAATTTTTTAAGTAACGTAGTAAAAATTTGTTTTCATGTCTGTATTTTGAAATGAGCTCGATCTTTTATTTAATAATTTATTTTGGTCTGGGAAAGTAATGATAGCTATTTTTTCCTCCAAGCAAAGTTTGCAAGTTGTTGATTGGTTGTTGTAGGCTGATGATCTTTTCTTTATTTTCCAAGAGATTTTTGGTGTGATGTCCATTTTGTTTTTAATTTCCCAGATATACTTGTACTGTTCGCATATTTAATATTTGTGAAAGATGTTTTGTGTGTATAATTTTTTTGTTTCCAGGGTCCTTCAGTTACTCCTATGTATACTTTTTCTTCATTATCTGGTGATTTTATAATAAATAAACAAGTAAACAAAATAACAATAAAAATAAGCAAAATTAATTAATCCAAATTACCAAATCACATTTATTAGAATAAACTAATAATAATGGTAATAACAATAACAAAAAACAAAACAAAAAAAACAACGAACCAGAATAAATAAAGTAAATAATAAACAAAGTAGCAAATCATTATGACCAAAATAGTAGTTAGACTAAAAACTCAAACCAAAAAATTGGACGAAAAATAGCTATAACTGTTATATATAACGATAAAAAAATAAAAAAATAAAATAAAACAAAATAGAAAATAAAATAAAATAAAAAATAAATAAATATATACTACGTTACTTAAAAACCGAAAACCAAAAAGAGAAAATATACAAGTAAAATAAATTGACCTAAATTCATCCAAGTAAATAAATAAACTAACCAATCCCGATAAAAACAAATAAAGATAATCAACCCAAATAAACACGAATTAAAAAACTGTTTCTGCCAAAATAATAGTTAGAATAAACTACAACAACCAACCCCAAAACCGAACAAATAGCTTTAAGTAAATTCTCAAACCATAAAAAAAAAAAATAAATAAAAACAAGCAAAATAATTTGACCCAAATAAATAAATAAACGACTTCCGGTAAAATAACCACCATAATAGACAACCCACAATGCACCACTGACCCGTATATGTATAAATAGCCGAGAAAAATAACAGCATATGTGGCCTGACGATTGCATATAGCATGAAACAGACTGTCGCCTCTAAGTGTTGACTTCTATGTTCACTTTTATATTTACATACGCTCTATCTCTGATATTGAGCACTTTATCCCATAAATATAGCTCACCTTAAGACTATATTTCTTTATATATATATATATATATATATATATATGTATAAAGGGAAAGCTCTGCTCTAGAGTCAGGCCTCATTCCCCTCAAATCCAGGGTGCTTCATCTGTACATCATAATTCTAAGCTTTTATGCAAAACAGAAACAAAATGTGCTGGGGCACACAATGTTAAAAGGGGGCCTAGAGAATTGAACACTCACAGGACTTAATGAAAGTGTTGTGGGATGCTGGTATGATTGGGTAGAAATATGTCTCCTTGAATATTTATCCTATAAAAATGAGTAACACAAAACAATATAAAACAAATGATAATGCATGTATTAAAAAGAATTATATGTGATGAAAAGGAAAGAAACATCAAACTATCTACAATGTGTGTGTGTGTGTGTGTGTAAGAAGCATGTGTGAGAGAGTACAAAAGTCAAGAGAGAAAACCATGAAAATGAACGCTCCCCCAGTGGGGGACACTTTTATCCACCATACAACTACATCTTATAACCAGAAGTTGTGAAAGAGAAAAGAGAGACTAGGGAGAAAAATGCATGCTTTTTTATAGGCTTAAGGAGCATCTCCTAGAGACAGTTCTTTAGCAAAGTCAAGACTTTGCTAAAAAAACTGTAAAACCGTTTCACTGACTTTCTAATTGACTTCTAATGCATTAATAATGCACAAAAGTAAGAGGAAAACATCAAGTAACCTAAGATTGTGTAAATGAATGACTAAGAGGTTTGGTGAAAGGTGATACATTGCTTAAGACTAGAAAGGTTACAAAGATGTGGTGAGTCATGATCATACATGATCTGAAGAGACATGGCACATCGAAAAAAATTGGAATACCAGATCCATGAAGATGCAGCCTGAAGGTTTTTAATATATTTTGGCTTTTCTACCTGTGATAATCTGGGTTTAGTCAGGTATGCTGAGATTGTGTTGGCAATAAAACCTTAACATCCAACTTAGCAAATATATCGAGTTATACTCTGGATATGGCACTTGCAGATCTGATTTTACAACTGATGTTGGCCAGCCAATATTTTATTCAAATGGAGCTATTGATTCAATATAAAACTCTTTTTACTTTTTTTTTAATTAACTAAATCATGAGATCATGACCTTGGGTGGTTAACGTAATCTCAGTTAGAAAGGCAAGACAATGTTCGAAATCTATCGCATCTTGTATAGTCACTGAAATAATGCAACATCGAGCCTGGATAGTACCTAGTTGAGTGGCCACTTGGGAATAAGTAAGTTTGCATATGCAGGTGGTGTAATGAATAATGGCTCAGAATTGTTAATTGGAGAGCCAAGTTCAAATTTCTGTTGGGGTTGTTATATCAAATGTGCAAATACCCTTGGGAAAGGTATAAATTCTCCTCTTCTCCCCCAGCTATGGGTTAATTAGAAAGACTTGTATCACTAAAACCATTATTGTCAAGCAAAAAAATAAAATTGCATACAATACAGGGTGCGATGAATAAATTGTCGTCTAAACTATGCAAGAATGAAAATAGCATTGATGTCCCATTTTAACACATATATTTACTAAAAATATACAAAAATATCTTGAAATATATGCAGTTTCCAAATTTCTGGCAGAGTGAATTGTGTCATGTTGCTCTTTTTCTCATAGATGGTGCCCAACTGACCCTACTGTGCAGTTGATAAAATCAAAAACAATGTGCATGCACAAAATTAAAGATATAAAATGGCGCCATTTTAACCTCCGCACACTGTATATTTAGATTTTGGTATTAACTAACCCATAGAGGTTGATATGATGCCAAACAAAAACAGCCAACCAACCAACACCAGCCTCCATCAATCATAATATGTACTTTTTTTGTGAAAGCAAACACTGGAGAAGTGAAGAGTAAACTACTTAACAAGTTTACATAAATGAGTGATAGAATAAGAACAAAGAGGGACAGTAAACTAGCAAAAGCGAGGAAGTTGTAGAGGGCCATGGTCGACCATGTTCTGTAGGAAAATAGCACATATGAGACCAATGCAGATGCAGTCTCTCCTTTAAGATTTGAGACTTAATATATTTTCTGTAGGTGACAATCAGTATTTATTCTAGTAATGCCATGGTTGATTTGGCAATAAAACCCCGGCATCCAACTTCAATAGGAAATATATTGGTCATTGATCAATTTCTTATGCATTGATCTCACTGTTCTTGATACTTTTCCAGCTTATTTTCATGTGTCCAAGCCAATATTGTAGTTTAAGTTCAGCAAACTGTTAAATTAGTTCAGCAAAGTTCTCCGATTCCTGATTGTTAAGTTTGTCAGCACATTCCTGATTTACCAACCAATGAATCCAAATTCTCACTGTCAACAACAATGACTAATACAACATCTTGAAAATTCTTCCCTGCTCAATAGTGACAAGTATTTTTCCTGTCCTCACCTTGGCAAATTTTCACTTTTATAAGGAATGTGGATGTGTTGATGGTGCAATGGACAGCAGCGGCAAATGAAAAGTCAGAGAGCAGAATTCACATTACTGACGTGTTCTTTATATTCACTTATGCCCAGATATCCTTGGGAAACACATGAATCCATCTCTTTCTCCCATATATGGGTTAAATAGTAGAGCTTGGAGTCCTAATGCTCTATATGGGTAGGAGCTGTCCAGTCTTCACAGCGAGCAAAAGCATCTCCATGTCTTTTGCAATCCCTTTCTCACAGAAGAAATGTTGCAAGTCTCTCGCTGCTCTATCATTAGTCCCATGGAAAGTGCTCAGATGAGCTACATTCCTTAGTTCCACCAGTTCTAACTTTCATGGCAAAGAACATGCACATTGTAGCGAACCACCTACATTCTATTCCTATTCCATTGGTGAGATGTAAATTCCATTTGAGTAGCGTCTTTGTGGAATCAACTCCCAAGAAGATGCTATAATTTTAACTTCTTCCGGTCTATTGCCAACCGTTATCTTTCCCACATATCCCCATAAACTATGACTCATAATCTGTAACCCTCTACCTCGAGTGGCTCTTGGGCCTTGCACAAGATAAAAAAATTAACTCAAGAAAAAAAAAAAAAAAGAAAAAATTTTTCCTACAGTTCGAAACATATTTTGGCTTTAAATAGCTCTCAAACGTGAGGCATTATTACTTAAATTATTTGGACTGTTATCCTCATCTTCATTGACATATTCACAACATTTTGGCTGTTGTACACACTGGCCTTTTTCAGATTATTGGAATTTCGAACCGAACACTTTATTTCGTCCACCTGTAGATTATTCTAGTTCCACGTGCCATACCTCTCTCGGATGTCTCAGTTGTTTCCCTTTAACACAACTCTCCAAGTTTTGGTTCACCACTGCTGTCGCCAGGTATTGAACTCACAACACGTTGGGTCTAGTCACTGGATCTAACCAATGCCTTTATCCACTGGGCCATGTGTCCTTGAATTGTGAGTTCAATAACTAGCTACAGAATGTACAAAGGCTGAAATGTTGTGAATATGGCAATGAAAATCCGGATAACAGCCCGAATAATGTAAATTATGTGAGTAGCTCACAAAGGGTTGATAAACTGTAAGAAATAAGTTATTTAAAATCAGTCTCATAATGAATTATTTGAATATACTTTTTTCTTTGGTTGCAAAACATTCTTCTTGGTTAGGATCATTTGCATATTAAGGGCAGTAAGGATTTTTGCCTTATGCACACATAATGATAATGAATATCATATGTGGCCAGTTGTGATAAAGCCACTAAGATGAAAAAGAGGTTTACTGAGTGTGAAAGCATCTGAGAAAAAAACATTGAAGAGAGGACAATAAAAGAACAGGAATTAAGGAGACAGAAGATGACAACTGACATTGCATTTAAATTTCTGAAGATCAAAGTTGACTGGAAAGCAAGAATCTGGAAAAGAGTCCCACAAAGAAGTGCGAGAGAAGAAACTGTTTGACTAGAACTTCTGGTTACATCTAGCAATTCAACTTCAAAATGATGAGACCTAGCATCCAATCTAGTAATGCATTTTAAATTTATAATGTCAAAGTACCAAAGAACTCTTATCTTCATTTGAATATTTTTCCCAGTGACAAGGTCAATGCTGGCTTTATTATCATCAAATTGAATTCAACCAACTTGATGTTTCTTTTGTGGTAGTTAATGCTTTTTGTTTTGACTAATAATATTTATTCTCAAAAGAAACAATTGGATTTACAGTCATATCATGTTAAAACACCTGTTCTCATATAATTACCAAAGTTAAACAGCATTAAGCCTGGTCAGTCAATAGATAAGTGACAGGTTTAGTATACCAAGTGCTGTAAGCTTGGATGTGTGGGTGGTGTAATGGATATGGCTCGGAATTGGAGGGTCAATTTCATACCTGGGTTCTTTATATTCACTTATGTGCAAATAGCCTTTGGAAAGGCATGAATCCACATCTTCTCTAGCCCCCAGTTATGCGTTAAATAGTGATACTTGGGTCAGAAAATCATTTTGTCTCCAAAATATTCTTACCATCTAAAGATATTTTCTGACTTTAAATAACTTGCAATCGGTTGATAGAAAATGAATCAATCAAAAGGAATGATTAATTAGTTTTATTTTAATCTAACCAGGTTAAAATATCAGGTGTTGGGCAGTTGACATGATTTCGATAGGAAATATATTGATCGTTGAGCCATTATTTATGTGTTGATCATACAGATCATGTATAGTTAATGCAATCTGATTTCATGATCTTTTTGTCATCTACTGTTTGTTTTAGCAAGCATTGAACAAGATCATATGCTGATGTGTACAACAGCATTGCTTCTTATCTTCTAGCTTGCTCTTTTCCTGTTCACCTCGGCCGAGTTGGGTGATCGGTTGTGATAACTTCATTTGGAAACAGATTCCTGTCCTAATTTAATCTTTGCTTTGAAATAAGGAAAATCCACAGAGATTTAACAGATATCCAACTAATAATTAATGTGGTTTGTGCTTGTTTTTGCTGTAGATCCATTATTCAGCTTTTTCGTTTGTGCATTGCTTTATCTAATAATGACATTTCTTTTATTAATAAAACTTGCTGTTTATGAAGGGGACTGTTTTTAGTGTAAGCCTGTGAACAAGCTACTTTATTTGAGTTCCCAGTGATTTTATTTCCCCAGAAAGTTCAGTACTTTATTTCTCTCCTCCTCCTCCTTTAAATTCCATTTCCTTCAGGATATAAATGATCATGGCTCTCTACATCTTCCTTTTTTGGTAATATTTCCTAACTGCTGTTAAATCTTGGAAAAGATTGTTTCCTGCAAACTTCTTCATGGTTTTGAATTTACCATTCTCCTAGACTGACTACTACCCAAGGCTAAAGTATCCAGTCTATTATGGTATTTAACCAATAGCTGGAGAGAGAAGAGATGGATTCAGGATTTTCCAAATGGGATTTGTGCAAAAGTAAATCTCATCTGATAGGCAGGAATTTGAATTTGGCCACAGTCAACACCAACAACTTTTATACCAACCATACAAAATTATTGCTCAAATTACTTATCAATAACTTTTTTTTTTTAAAGTGCTATAACCCTTCAAGATATAGGTAATCATATCTTTCCACCTATTTATTTTTCCTTATTATCTCTGAATTACCATGCCTTCTTGGGAAAGTGTTTCCTTCTAGATTGGCTTCCAGTTTTTAGCATGCCACCTGGGGGAAGACGTTGTGGATTCATGTCTTTTCCAAGGGCAATAGTGTAAAAGAAAAGGCAATGAACTAGACCAGAATTTGAACTTTGCTAGCCAATCCCACCATTGCACTGTCCATAGAGATGTTCTTCATTAGTTCTCCTGTGTCATGTTGTATCCTTTCGGGATGCAGGCAATCATGGCTCTCCTCAATTTCCTGTCTTTTTTAGCTCGTAATTTTTTGTCTTCTTGTTATTTCTTTCCTGAACCTTGCTCTGCCATCAATTCACTCAAGCTCTCTAGGTAGGTTATGCGTTGCTTTCCTCTGTCCCTCTTGCCTTCAATCTGTACTCGGAGTATCAAGTTTTCAAAAACTGACTTTAATAGCATAAGCTGTTTTTTGGCTTTTAATTCATTTTATCATAAATTCTGTAATGAGGAATTGTTACCATTAAATGAGATTTGGTTGGTTTGTTTAGTGGCATATCAACTCCTTTTGGGTTACTTGATGCTGAAATTTTATTTTCTTGTGAGCTTTGGTATTTTTTTTTCTTTTCCAAAAATGTATTGCTGGTAATTATTTTATGAAAATGTATTGCTGGTAATTTTTTCTAACATATTTTTTATATTTTCATGCTTTGACCTCAGTTTGGCGGGGGGGGGGTCACTATTTGCTCAAAACCAGGAACCATAACAGATGCTACCAACCCAGGTCAATAAAAGGAGATACTGGGACCCTCTTTCTTAAATGTTGTATTTTTAACTTTCATTTACTGAATTATGGAGTCTGCCCACATCACCTCTACAAGCAGATTTTTATAAGAGTCCTATCCCTGTTCTTCAGGTTTTGGTTAGTTCTTTTATATTGGTACTATTTCACTTTAAAACAATATTTTTTGTAGTTAAAGTGTGTTACCAATGGTAAAGTAAAAGAAAAACAATATAAATTTCTCTGATATAACTAGAAAAAAATCTTTAGAAAGTGATGAGACTCAGAGACATTCATCTGAAGCAGTTGACCTGGTGGAGTCCAGCCCTCTTCAGGTCAAACAACAGTCAATTTCTTCCAACTTGATGGCTTGTCTTGGTTATGAACATTGATTCTGCTGAGGGTAGCTTCTGCCCTGGTGATTGATTTTCATGTAAGAAGCTCTCCACCCAGCAATACCATGTCATCGCCACACTAAAGACATAGTTAAAGAGACCAGTCTACCTCACTGTGCTAGATAAGATTCATCCACCCTATATCATGTTTTTAAACCCTGTTGTATGTCTAGTCAACCTCTTCACCGGGAAAGTCTGGTGGGGGAATTGGTTTAGTTGCTGATGACCTGATCATGTGTCAGTTTGTATTGAGCTACATGGTATCAGTAAAACTCTTATAAAACAGATAAATAAAGGGGAACTAAAAAGCTTCAGATATTAAAGTAATAACCAATATAGACTCCTCTGATAATTCCAGAAAAAAATCTTCCCAGGCAGTAAAACCCAGTTTATAGAACACAATTGGCAAAGTCCACTTGTAGAGGTTAGCTGGGCAGGTTCTATAATTCAACCAAAAGAAAGTTTACATCTATATGCTACATCTATTTTTTTTTTTTTTTTACAAACAGTGAAATTAATGTTGACAAAGAAGTTCAATAATCTGTAACCAGACCTACTTTTGGAGTAGGTCAGTGTGCCCCACTGCACCCCCCCCCAAATGTTAAAAATCAAGTTGTGAGTTCAGTCTATAGAAAGGATACTTAATAGTAGAAAGATACAAACAATAACCCACATTAGTGACATAAACTACTCTGAAAGGTCAACATTCACCTTAAAAAAGCTGGCAAGTCAGCAAACTGAAAAATATATTCAAGAAAATATCACCACACAATTAAGAAGAAATAAACCTTTCTTTTAGTCTCCTTGGTGTGATTTTAGAAAGACAGAAGTTGACAGATGCTCTTTTTCCTATTTTTGAAATGAGCAAACTGATGTCGATAATAATGACACAACAATAGTCTGATAAAAAACATTTTTTTAAAGTTAGCTACCATTTCAAAAAAAAAAAAAAAAAAAAATCAAAACCTATATTATGAAAAAAGGGCATATGAATTGTGTCTTTTTCTAATTTCATAAAAAATCTTTTTAGCATCACACAAACAACCAGAGTCAACAGCAAACCAGTTTTATGAAAAAATATCTTGAAGGAAATATAGGCACAAAACTTTCTTTTTACTTGTTTGCAAAACAAGGTGTATAATCCTAACAAGAAAAGTAATGAGGAAAGCAGACATGGTTTCGAATGAAAGTATGAGCTCCACTGAAAACACGACTGATCAAGATTTTAAAGAATGGCTTGAAACACTTATCAGAGCTTGCTGTTGCACAGATCTTTACAACTCTTAAATATATTGTAATATTAACCATTTCCTTATAAGGAAACATTTGGCCTTCATTGATGGATCAGTTTGTACTACTGTCAGTTTTATTTATAAAATCTTTCTCTTAAAACAATCTTTCAGGAGAATGGGTTTCTCAAGTCCAGTAGCTATTAGTGTTTTTTACCAATACTGATGGGAGTTTCCTTTGTAAACATTTTTTTGAGTATCTTGATTAGGTTATTATTATCTCTTTGTGGTACATGTGTTATACATTTTAGTTGTTGCTGCTGTTGAAAATCCTCAAATGATGTGGTCTCTGTTATCTGGTACATTTCTTTATGATTCTGTAGCACCAGTCCACAATGTTCAAAGAATGATGGTCTTTGCCAACAGGATTCAATTGCTCAAAGCTTTTTTTTTTTAATCTTTGATTATAGAAAGTGACTGTATACACTTGACAGTTTAAATATTTCCAAACAAGCTTGGCACTATGCATTGCATCCATACAAAAGTCTCAATCTGACAAAGCTATTTAAGAACATGACTTGAGTTTTCAGTTTAAAGTTTTCGTTTTGTAACTGTTTGTGGTGTTGGACAAAACTAGCTCTGGTGTGGTCTATGTTTAATTTCCTTATTGCCTATACTAAATTTGTTATAGATTCTTATATAGAAATTCCAAGAAGTGTGAATTCCTTAAGTAGGTAACTGATCCTTGCTTTATCATGACGGTCTCCCATGGCCAAATTGCTCATGGTGCATTTCAGCAATGACAGTGGATTTCCTGATAGGAAAAGGGTTAATATCCTTTCGGGAGACACCATGTTCTTTTATATTATGAATGCAATATCAATCATTATCTTTTACCTTCTTAATTCTTGTTCTTGCATTTTAGTGACTTTATTGCTTTGCTTGGGGTGAAATGATTAAAAAGAAAACAAATAAAAAAAGACATCTTGGCTGGTTGATATAAATTTCACTATTTTAGGAAATTAAATAAAATGAGTGCACTCACTACATAATCCATTTTAAAAGTATGAGGTCTGATCAAAATTATCCGGCTGGTTACTATGGTAATAGAGCTAAAGTATGCAGAGTGAAACTACTTAACACAGATTGACTTTGAACACTGGTATGCATACACACAAAGTTATGTTTTCACTCACTTCCATTGTTTATGGCAGTATTTGGAAGGGAAGTGTGCAGAGTGTGGTCATCACACCACAGAGGTTCTATCATTGACAAGGCAGTTTTTGGCTAAAAACAATATCCCACATGTCCAATAATCACCATATTCCCCAGGTCTTGTGACTTTTTCCTTTTTCCAAAAATAAAATCCCACTCAAAAAGAACAAGATTTCAAGACAATGAGTAACTCTAACAGAATACAACAAGTTAGATGCTCACTATCCCCAAAAAGGAGTTCCATGAATGCTTCCATCAGTGGAAATAATACTGGATAAAATGTGCAGCTTCAGAAGGGGACTTCTTCAAAGGAAATTAAATGCCAAATTGATAGGTGTTGCAATTTTCTTACTATAACACCAGTTCTGATACTTTTTGATCAGAGCTCATATATTGCACAATGGGACTTTAAAAAGTGAATAACATTTTCAGATTTGTTTGAATTATGATAATTAAATTTTAGGAAGTTTGGTGCCACTTTTAAAACATGTTTTCTATTGCTTATGTTAGTATCCATTGATTCCATCACAAAGAAAATATCTTTTTTACTGTGGACCAGGTTTTCAGAAATCTAAATATACACACAATCCATACATTAAAAAATATTAGTGTGCTATGTAAGTAAAGATCATAGAACCTTGAGAAATCTCACTTTTATTCTGTATCTGAAGTTGACAATGACATTGTTATGTTCATAACAGACTTGTGCCAATGACTTAGATTGGGTAAAGAAAAACTTTATCAGAAATCTTTAACAGATCTGAAATTTAACAAAACAGCTTCTAATCCATTTCTCTGTTATCAACCTCATTCTAAAAAGGAAAAAAATGTATCAAGTGCAAACGAATCATGGTGATGTACAAAACATTTTTTCTACAATTTTTCTTGCTATGTTCAGTAAAAAAACCTAGAAAGCTGGATGGGGAAATTCTTGAAGTTAAAAGCTGCTCTTAAGACACATTAGGTGTTTGACAAGTATGAAGTCAAGTGATCTCTAAATGATTTTATCTGCATCTGTGTTGCATTTTCCTGACCAGCAGTTAAGTCTGTGAAACTGAATTTTCAAAGCAGCCACCCACTTGACCAAAAGAGAATAAAATAATAGACAAATGAAAACTTTTGGGAACAAGTGGCATTTGACTGGATATTACAGGTTTCCATTCACAGGCTTATATAACACTTAGAATTGAGGATATTTCTAAAGCATCTATTAACAGGTGCAGGCTGTCTACATAGAGATAATTGCCAGCCCTGCATTGTAATGTAAAGAAATGAGGGAGAGAGAGTTCTCACTGGAAAAAGCTGATTCATAGTCTGCTGTAGCAGAAGTCATCTCAAGTGCCACCTCAATAATCCCTGACTATACAAGTGAATCTCTGAATAAGAATCAAATATATTGGAACCATGATTTGAGCTTTCATTTCTCACCGTGGCATTAATTTCATTTTGCATTCCTCCTGTGAACGTACAATGACCCCTTCCCAGTTTCACTCCAGCATGAATGAGAACAGAGATGTAATATGGAATTATTTATCTGATTAGTGAAAAGAGGAGCTCATTGTGTGTCTACACCTTTTGGTGTGAAAATTGTTATTTATAATGGAGTTCACCGAGTCAGAATGAAAATAAAGTAACAAGAGAGAATGTGTGTGTCTGTGTGTGGGGGATGTTGCTTAATTTCTTAGGCTAGTGCTTAATGAATTATCGGTAGTAACATTAGAACTGACCATTTTTCCAAGATAGTAACTTTCCATTATGGCCAGTAGATGAAGAGATGCAAGGCATATCCTGATATCAGCAGGTGTTAACTTATTGATTGATTGATTTCATTTCTATTCCATCCTGGTATGACGATAAACTACATCTGGCAGCAAGACCTCTGATTGGGAGGAGAGTGGAATGACATCATAATTGCTTTTCTTCCCAGATCCACCCTAACCCAGAGGGAAGCACCTGTTATGGTTCCAACTATAGGCAAATAGTTAAGTGCAAACTGATCAAAAGGTTATGTTATTATGAAAATACATTTTAATAGTAAAAATACCAGCAATAAATCTGATATAATAAATATGCATACACCTGGGTTTCCCCCCTCACAGTAATATGATTGGCTGGTGTCAGCTCTAAATACAGACTGATGTGGAGGTACATGGCCTATGCTATTGTCTATGCCTATTGCCTACCACTAAGACGAGTACCAGTCCATTATGGCTACCTGATAGATAGTCCTACCTGGTTACAGTAGTCAAAACCACTTAGCTACTTCAAACAAATATATCCCTTTCTGGGACATATCAATATCTTTGGAAAAAAATTAGCAGCAATAGATTTTTGTAAATGAAATTACTAATTTACTAAATTACTCCCAAGAAAATTAAATTTTGGCATTAAATGACCCCAAAAGAATTGATATGTCGCTAAACAAACTCAAACCCTTGATGGTTTATCAACCTTTTGCAGGTTATTTAAAGTCAGAAAATATTTTTACATTGTAAGAATTCCTTTTTTTTTTTTATTAGATAATAATTTAGTGATACAAGTCTTACTAATTAAACATATGGCTGGGAGGAGAAGAGGTTGATTGATACCTTTCCCAAGGATATTTGTGTGTAAGTGAATATAATGAACTGAACAGGAATTGGAATTCTGTTCTTTAACAATTCTGAGCCATTATCTATTAAGTCACCCATGCATCTAAGCTTACAGCTCCTTGTATTCCCAAGCAGTCACCAGTCAAAGTACTGACCAAGCTCAAAGTTGGTTAACTTTAGGGATTATACAGGAAGCAATAACAAATACTCATTGTCTATGGAAATGAAGATTTATTTGTCTGTATTTCCGAGATGAGGTATTATGTACATTATTTACAATAAAGGGTTCAGTTTGACATTCCAACCACTCTGAAGAATGGCCAAAACGTTGTAATAAATATGGCGACAAAGATGAGGACAATAGTCTGAATAATGTAAATAGTGAAGATTTATTTGCTCAGATTTTTTTCTTTTGAGGATTCCTTTAATCTGGATCACAAAGTCCTGTTAATATTCATCATCACCAGAAAGTAATTGAGGAAAATCATAAGCCAACTACATCAGAATTAGCAAAAAGATTCAATGAATCCTATTTGATTGTAAAACATTTTCACGAAATGACTAAACTTGGTCAGTGGATCCCTCATTGTCTGAGTGCTTCTCAGCTTAATCAAAGCTTATTGAATAGTAGACTTGCTACCGAATCTTTCCTAGTTAGAATCATCACCAGTGATAAAAGATGTTCCATAGTTTTATCCAACCAAAAAAAAAAAAAAAAAATGACAATAGTTAGAAGCCACAGTAAAAGGAGAATCTGTCTTCAAACTGGGACTACACGGAAAAAAGTTATGCTATGTGTTTGGTGGTATTAACGAATTCAGTTACTGTCCCTTTCCAAACTTAATGGATGGTTCCAAGCAGCAGCAGGATTGTCTCCCTTCCTTCCAATTTGTATTTGCCCAATGAATCAAATAGAAGCTGTAGTTAAGATTTCTCTTTCTCACTTTAATTTCTGCTATTTATTATTAGGTCACCTGTGAAAATTTACATCTTTTTGGTACATATTTGAATTGAATAGAATGGAGAGAAAGCTGGTCATGCAGTGGTTGTGTCAATTGTCAGAATGAATGGTTATTAATAGAATGAGCTAGGAATAGGACAGATAATGAGGACCAGCCTTTCTTCCCTCCCTTCAGCCTTGTAACACAAGCAATTTATTTTGTTAAATAAATATGGTTGTAACCTAGGGAAGGTTACTGAATAGAATGATCCAACAAAGGTTGGTAATGAATGATTATACTTAGAAAAGAACAACACATATAAGATTCGCCAGCAGCACGTAGAAGTAGTAGTCAACTGCTAGAAGTGAGTCAAGTGAATCCCACAATGAATCTCCAACTGAAGATTAACATACAGTATTTACTACTGTATTTATGTTAATAGGGACATACCCACTACCGTCTGTAGGTATGCTGCAACAAATACTAACTACTGATACCTGGGGAAACTGACTATGTTGACCAGGTGGGATTTGAAGGATGTCATCCGCCATCAGTGGAAAAAGCAAAACAGATAATGTGGAGAAGAATTGTCATAAATGTAGTGAACAACTGCAGAGGGAAAAGACGTCCAGTGTTGCATGTATTGTTCGCAACACGAGAGAAATAGTTTACCTCCAGGACAAAAACTGATTCAGATGTGTCACACATGGAAACTATTCCAAAAGAAAAAAATGGTGGTTTCACAAGTCACACATTTAAAAACAGATAGATCACAGAGTCGGATAAACTCTTGTGAGTGTCTCTTTTTACATCTGTACAATATAGAAAGTGCATAATGATTTGACAGACAGAATGGTGACTGCTGTAGGAAACAGGAGACACGTGGTACAGTCAGTGAATTGTTTGATTATGGGAATTGATTACAAGATAGAAGCAACTACAATTTCACAAACTTCATGTACATGTGAAGCATAGTGCAAAAAATTTACAGCAAAGAACACATCATTTTTCAATCAAAGGTATGTTTTAATTGAAGACGTGTTGCTCTTACACAATAAGGCAAGTCTATATATAAGACATATATTGCCTGAGTCACTGAGAAAAAGATTCTGGCACTAAATATAGAAGTTTTGCCTCATCCTCTTTGTTTGCCCGACCATAGTCTGTCAGCATCATTTTTTTATTATCAAATTATTGCAACATTTTTAGAGGGAAGACAGTTTTCTTCAAAGAATTTAAAACTGATACTGAACATTTCTTTGCATCAAAAATTGAATTTTATGCCCAAGGCATCCACAATTTGCCAAAGAGACATGATTATATTAATAATGAAGGAAAATATTATCTTGATTAAATATATTAGTTAAGATCAAAGAAGCATTTGTTTCTTCTCCAACTTCAAATGCAACCAGACTTTCTTTCTAATCTGATATTCAATTAGTTTTTCTCAGATATGTTATACATAGTTAATGCAAAGAAGTGTTGTCATCATTTGGAAGCATTATACAAACATTTGTAGAAAAAAGCT
>CAWVQA010000201.1:0-61195 GCA_963932145.1 Acanthosepion lycidas | reverse complement strand
CTGATGAATGTCAGTTATCATTCCACGATAACCCTAAAACGAAGTAAAGCGGATCGCTAATCCGGGTCGGCTTACAGTACCAGGTGTTCCCAAGCGGTCCCCCATCTAAGTACTGACCTGGCTCTACGATGCTTAACTTCGGTGATCGAACGAGAACCGGTGTTTTCAGCGTGATTTGACCGTAAGCGGATACGTTCACCCCAATTTCCGCTGATGAATGTCAGTTATCATTCCACGATAACCCTAAAACGAAGTAAAGCGGATCGCTAATCCGGGTCGGCTTACAGTACCAGGTGTTCCCAAGCGGTCCCCCATCTAAGTACTGACCTGGCTCTACGATGCTTAACTTCGGTGATCGAACGAGAACCGGTGTTTTCAGCGTGATTTGACCGTAAGCGGATACGTTCACCCCAATTTCCGCTGATGAATGTCAGTTATCATTCCACGATAACCCTAAAACGAAGTAAAGCGGATCGCTAATCCGGGTCGGCTTACAGTACCAGGTGTTCCCAAGCGGTCCCCCATCTAAGTACTGACCTGGCTCTACGATGCTTAACTTCGGTGATCGAACGAGAACCGGTGTTTTCAGCGTGATTTGACCGTAAGCGGATACGTTCACCCCAATTTCCGCTGATGAATGTCAGTTATCATTCCACGATAACCCTAAAACGAAGTAAAGCGGATCGCTAATCCGGGTCGGCTTACAGTACCAGGTGTTCCCAAGCGGTCCCCCATCTAAGTACTGACCTGGCTCTACGATGCTTAACTTCGGTGATCGAACGAGAACCGGTGTTTTCAGCGTGATTTGACCGTAAGCGGATACGTTCACCCCAATTTCCGCTGATGAATGTCAGTTATCATTCCACGATAACCCTAAAACGAAGTAAAGCGGATCGCTAATCCGGGTCGGCTTACAGTACCAGGTGTTCCCAAGCGGTCCCCCATCTAAGTACTGACCTGGCTCTACGATGCTTAACTTCGGTGATCGAACGAGAACCGGTGTTTTCAGCGTGATTTGACCGTAAGCGGATACGTTCACCCCAATTTCCGCTGATGAATGTCAGTTATCATTCCACGATAACCCTAAAACGAAGTAAAGCGGATCGCTAATCCGGGTCGGCTTACAGTACCAGGTGTTCCCAAGCGGTCCCCCATCTAAGTACTGACCTGGCTCTACGATGCTTAACTTCGGTGATCGAACGAGAACCGGTGTTTTCAGCGTGATTTGACCGTAAGCGGATACGTTCACCCCAATTTCCGCTGATGAATGTCAGTTATCATTCCACGATAACCCTAAAACGAAGTAAAGCGGATCGCTAATCCGGGTCGGCTTACAGTACCAGGTGTTCCCAAGCGGTCCCCCATCTAAGTACTGACCTGGCTCTACGATGCTTAACTTCGGTGATCGAACGAGAACCGGTGTTTTCAGCGTGATTTGACCGTAAGCGGATACGTTCACCCCAATTTCCGCTGATGAATGTCAGTTATCATTCCACGATAACCCTAAAACGAAGTAAAGCGGATCGCTAATCCGGGTCGGCTTACAGTACCAGGTGTTCCCAAGCGGTCCCCCATCTAAGTACTGACCTGGCTCTACGATGCTTAACTTCGGTGATCGAACGAGAACCGGTGTTTTCAGCGTGATTTGACCGTAAGCGGATACGTTCACCCCAATTTCCGCTGATGAATGTCAGTTATCATTCCACGATAACCCTAAAACGAAGTAAAGCGGATCGCTAATCCGGGTCGGCTTACAGTACCAGGTGTTCCCAAGCGGTCCCCCATCTAAGTACTGACCTGGCTCTACGATGCTTAACTTCGGTGATCGAACGAGAACCGGTGTTTTCAGCGTGATTTGACCGTAAGCGGATACGTTCACCCCAATTTCCGCTGATGAATGTCAGTTATCATTCCACGATAACCCTAAAACGAAGTAAAGCGGATCGCTAATCCGGGTCGGCTTACAGTACCAGGTGTTCCCAAGCGGTCCCCCATCTAAGTACTGACCTGGCTCTACGATGCTTAACTTCGGTGATCGAACGAGAACCGGTGTTTTCAGCGTGATTTGACCGTAAGCGGATACGTTCACCCCAATTTCCGCTGATGAATGTCAGTTATCATTCCACGATAACCCTAAAACGAAGTAAAGCGGATCGCTAATCCGGGTCGGCTTACAGTACCAGGTGTTCCCAAGCGGTCCCCCATCTAAGTACTGACCTGGCTCTACGATGCTTAACTTCGGTGATCGAACGAGAACCGGTGTTTTCAGCGTGATTTGACCGTAAGCGGATACGTTCACCCCAATTTCCGCTGATGAATGTCAGTTATCATTCCACGATAACCCTAAAACGAAGTAAAGCGGATCGCTAATCCGGGTCGGCTTACAGTACCAGGTGTTCCCAAGCGGTCCCCCATCTAAGTACTGACCTGGCTCTACGATGCTTAACTTCGGTGATCGAACGAGAACCGGTGTTTTCAGCGTGATTTGACCGTAAGCGGATACGTTCACCCCAATTTCCGCTGATGAATGTCAGTTATCATTCCACGATAACCCTAAAACGAAGTAAAGCGGATCGCTAATCCGGGTCGGCTTACAGTACCAGGTGTTCCCAAGCGGTCCCCCATCTAAGTACTGACCTGGCTCTACGATGCTTAACTTCGGTGATCGAACGAGAACCGGTGTTTTCAGCGTGATTTGACCGTAAGCGGATACGTTCACCCCAATTTCCGCTGATGAATGTCAGTTATCATTCCACGATAACCCTAAAACGAAGTAAAGCGGATCGCTAATCCGGGTCGGCTTACAGTACCAGGTGTTCCCAAGCGGTCCCCCATCTAAGTACTGACCTGGCTCTACGATGCTTAACTTCGGTGATCGAACGAGAACCGGTGTTTTCAGCGTGATTTGACCGTAAGCGGATACGTTCACCCCAATTTCCGCTGATGAATGTCAGTTATCATTCCACGATAACCCTAAAACGAAGTAAAGCGGATCGCTAATCCGGGTCGGCTTACAGTACCAGGTGTTCCCAAGCGGTCCCCCATCTAAGTACTGACCTGGCTCTACGATGCTTAACTTCGGTGATCGAACGAGAACCGGTGTTTTCAGCGTGATTTGACCGTAAGCGGATACGTTCACCCCAATTTCCGCTGATGAATGTCAGTTATCATTCCACGATAACCCTAAAACGAAGTAAAGCGGATCGCTAATCCGGGTCGGCTTACAGTACCAGGTGTTCCCAAGCGGTCCCCCATCTAAGTACTGACCTGGCTCTACGATGCTTAACTTCGGTGATCGAACGAGAACCGGTGTTTTCAGCGTGATTTGACCGTAAGCGGATACGTTCACCCCAATTTCCGCTGATGAATGTCAGTTATCATTCCACGATAACCCTAAAACGAAGTAAAGCGGATCGCTAATCCGGGTCGGCTTACAGTACCAGGTGTTCCCAAGCGGTCCCCCATCTAAGTACTGACCTGGCTCTACGATGCTTAACTTCGGTGATCGAACGAGAACCGGTGTTTTCAGCGTGATTTGACCGTAAGCGGATACGTTCACCCCAATTTCCGCTGATGAATGTCAGTTATCATTCCACGATAACCCTAAAACGAAGTAAAGCGGATCGCTAATCCGGGTCGGCTTACAGTACCAGGTGTTCCCAAGCGGTCCCCCATCTAAGTACTGACCTGGCTCTACGATGCTTAACTTCGGTGATCGAACGAGAACCGGTGTTTTCAGCGTGATTTGACCGTAAGCGGATACGTTCACCCCAATTTCCGCTGATGAATGTCAGTTATCATTCCACGATAACCCTAAAACGAAGTAAAGCGGATCGCTAATCCGGGTCGGCTTACAGTACCAGGTGTTCCCAAGCGGTCCCCCATCTAAGTACTGACCTGGCTCTACGATGCTTAACTTCGGTGATCGAACGAGAACCGGTGTTTTCAGCGTGATTTGACCGTAAGCGGATACGTTCACCCCAATTTCCGCTGATGAATGTCAGTTATCATTCCACGATAACCCTAAAACGAAGTAAAGCGGATCGCTAATCCGGGTCGGCTTACAGTACCAGGTGTTCCCAAGCGGTCCCCCATCTAAGTACTGACCTGGCTCTACGATGCTTAACTTCGGTGATCGAACGAGAACCGGTGTTTTCAGCGTGATTTGACCGTAAGCGGATACGTTCACCCCAATTTCCGCTGATGAATGTCAGTTATCATTCCACGATAACCCTAAAACGAAGTAAAGCGGATCGCTAATCCGGGTCGGCTTACAGTACCAGGTGTTCCCAAGCGGTCCCCCATCTAAGTACTGACCTGGCTCTACGATGCTTAACTTCGGTGATCGAACGAGAACCGGTGTTTTCAGCGTGATTTGACCGTAAGCGGATACGTTCACCCCAATTTCCGCTGATGAATGTCAGTTATCATTCCACGATAACCCTAAAACGAAGTAAAGCGGATCGCTAATCCGGGTCGGCTTACAGTACCAGGTGTTCCCAAGCGGTCCCCCATCTAAGTACTGACCTGGCTCTACGATGCTTAACTTCGGTGATCGAACGAGAACCGGTGTTTTCAGCGTGATTTGACCGTAAGCGGATACGTTCACCCCAATTTCCGCTGATGAATGTCAGTTATCATTCCACGATAACCCTAAAACGAAGTAAAGCGGATCGCTAATCCGGGTCGGCTTACAGTACCAGGTGTTCCCAAGCGGTCCCCCATCTAAGTACTGACCTGGCTCTACGATGCTTAACTTCGGTGATCGAACGAGAACCGGTGTTTTCAGCGTGATTTGACCGTAAGCGGATACGTTCACCCCAATTTCCGCTGATGAATGTCAGTTATCATTCCACGATAACCCTAAAACGAAGTAAAGCGGATCGCTAATCCGGGTCGGCTTACAGTACCAGGTGTTCCCAAGCGGTCCCCCATCTAAGTACTGACCTGGCTCTACGATGCTTAACTTCGGTGATCGAACGAGAACCGGTGTTTTCAGCGTGATTTGACCGTAAGCGGATACGTTCACCCCAATTTCCGCTGATGAATGTCAGTTATCATTCCACGATAACCCTAAAACGAAGTAAAGCGGATCGCTAATCCGGGTCGGCTTACAGTACCAGGTGTTCCCAAGCGGTCCCCCATCTAAGTACTGACCTGGCTCTACGATGCTTAACTTCGGTGATCGAACGAGAACCGGTGTTTTCAGCGTGATTTGACCGTAAGCGGATACGTTCACCCCAATTTCCGCTGATGAATGTCAGTTATCATTCCACGATAACCCTAAAACGAAGTAAAGCGGATCGCTAATCCGGGTCGGCTTACAGTACCAGGTGTTCCCAAGCGGTCCCCCATCTAAGTACTGACCTGGCTCTACGATGCTTAACTTCGGTGATCGAACGAGAACCGGTGTTTTCAGCGTGATTTGACCGTAAGCGGATACGTTCACCCCAATTTCCGCTGATGAATGTCAGTTATCATTCCACGATAACCCTAAAACGAAGTAAAGCGGATCGCTAATCCGGGTCGGCTTACAGTACCAGGTGTTCCCAAGCGGTCCCCCATCTAAGTACTGACCTGGCTCTACGATGCTTAACTTCGGTGATCGAACGAGAACCGGTGTTTTCAGCGTGATTTGACCGTAAGCGGATACGTTCACCCCAATTTCCGCTGATGAATGTCAGTTATCATTCCACGATAACCCTAAAACGAAGTAAAGCGGATCGCTAATCCGGGTCGGCTTACAGTACCAGGTGTTCCCAAGCGGTCCCCCATCTAAGTACTGACCTGGCTCTACGATGCTTAACTTCGGTGATCGAACGAGAACCGGTGTTTTCAGCGTGATTTGACCGTAAGCGGATACGTTCACCCCAATTTCCGCTGATGAATGTCAGTTATCATTCCACGATAACCCTAAAACGAAGTAAAGCGGATCGCTAATCCGGGTCGGCTTACAGTACCAGGTGTTCCCAAGCGGTCCCCCATCTAAGTACTGACCTGGCTCTACGATGCTTAACTTCGGTGATCGAACGAGAACCGGTGTTTTCAGCGTGATTTGACCGTAAGCGGATACGTTCACCCCAATTTCCGCTGATGAATGTCAGTTATCATTCCACGATAACCCTAAAACGAAGTAAAGCGGATCGCTAATCCGGGTCGGCTTACAGTACCAGGTGTTCCCAAGCGGTCCCCCATCTAAGTACTGACCTGGCTCTACGATGCTTAACTTCGGTGATCGAACGAGAACCGGTGTTTTCAGCGTGATTTGACCGTAAGCGGATACGTTCACCCCAATTTCCGCTGATGAATGTCAGTTATCATTCCACGATAACCCTAAAACGAAGTAAAGCGGATCGCTAATCCGGGTCGGCTTACAGTACCAGGTGTTCCCAAGCGGTCCCCCATCTAAGTACTGACCTGGCTCTACGATGCTTAACTTCGGTGATCGAACGAGAACCGGTGTTTTCAGCGTGATTTGACCGTAAGCGGATACGTTCACCCCAATTTCCGCTGATGAATGTCAGTTATCATTCCACGATAACCCTAAAACGAAGTAAAGCGGATCGCTAATCCGGGTCGGCTTACAGTACCAGGTGTTCCCAAGCGGTCCCCCATCTAAGTACTGACCTGGCTCTACGATGCTTAACTTCGGTGATCGAACGAGAACCGGTGTTTTCAGCGTGATTTGACCGTAAGCGGATACGTTCACCCCAATTTCCGCTGATGAATGTCAGTTATCATTCCACGATAACCCTAAAACGAAGTAAAGCGGATCGCTAATCCGGGTCGGCTTACAGTACCAGGTGTTCCCAAGCGGTCCCCCATCTAAGTACTGACCTGGCTCTACGATGCTTAACTTCGGTGATCGAACGAGAACCGGTGTTTTCAGCGTGATTTGACCGTAAGCGGATACGTTCACCCCAATTTCCGCTGATGAATGTCAGTTATCATTCCACGATAACCCTAAAACGAAGTAAAGCGGATCGCTAATCCGGGTCGGCTTACAGTACCAGGTGTTCCCAAGCGGTCCCCCATCTAAGTACTGACCTGGCTCTACGATGCTTAACTTCGGTGATCGAACGAGAACCGGTGTTTTCAGCGTGATTTGACCGTAAGCGGATACGTTCACCCCAATTTCCGCTGATGAATGTCAGTTATCATTCCACGATAACCCTAAAACGAAGTAAAGCGGATCGCTAATCCGGGTCGGCTTACAGTACCAGGTGTTCCCAAGCGGTCCCCCATCTAAGTACTGACCTGGCTCTACGATGCTTAACTTCGGTGATCGAACGAGAACCGGTGTTTTCAGCGTGATTTGACCGTAAGCGGATACGTTCACCCCAATTTCCGCTGATGAATGTCAGTTATCATTCCACGATAACCCTAAAACGAAGTAAAGCGGATCGCTAATCCGGGTCGGCTTACAGTACCAGGTGTTCCCAAGCGGTCCCCCATCTAAGTACTGACCTGGCTCTACGATGCTTAACTTCGGTGATCGAACGAGAACCGGTGTTTTCAGCGTGATTTGACCGTAAGCGGATACGTTCACCCCAATTTCCGCTGATGAATGTCAGTTATCATTCCACGATAACCCTAAAACGAAGTAAAGCGGATCGCTAATCCGGGTCGGCTTACAGTACCAGGTGTTCCCAAGCGGTCCCCCATCTAAGTACTGACCTGGCTCTACGATGCTTAACTTCGGTGATCGAACGAGAACCGGTGTTTTCAGCGTGATTTGACCGTAAGCGGATACGTTCACCCCAATTTCCGCTGATGAATGTCAGTTATCATTCCACGATAACCCTAAAACGAAGTAAAGCGGATCGCTAATCCGGGTCGGCTTACAGTACCAGGTGTTCCCAAGCGGTCCCCCATCTAAGTACTGACCTGGCTCTACGATGCTTAACTTCGGTGATCGAACGAGAACCGGTGTTTTCAGCGTGATTTGACCGTAAGCGGATACGTTCACCCCAATTTCCGCTGATGAATGTCAGTTATCATTCCACGATAACCCTAAAACGAAGTAAAGCGGATCGCTAATCCGGGTCGGCTTACAGTACCAGGTGTTCCCAAGCGGTCCCCCATCTAAGTACTGACCTGGCTCTACGATGCTTAACTTCGGTGATCGAACGAGAACCGGTGTTTTCAGCGTGATTTGACCGTAAGCGGATACGTTCACCCCAATTTCCGCTGATGAATGTCAGTTATCATTCCACGATAACCCTATAACGAAGTAAAGCGGATCGCTAATCCGGGTCGGCTTACAGTACCAGGTGTTCCCAAGCGGTCCCCCATCTAAGTACTGACCTGGCTCTACGATGCTTAACTTCGGTGATCGAACGAGAACCGGTGTTTTCAGCGTGATTTGACCGTAAGCGGATACGTTCACCCCAATTTCCGCTGATGAATGTCAGTTATCATTCCACGATAACCCTAAAACGAAGTAAAGCGGATCGCTAATCCGGGTCGGCTTACAGTACCAGGTGTTCCCAAGCGGTCCCCCATCTAAGTACTGACCTGGCTCTACGATGCTTAACTTCGGTGATCGAACGAGAACCGGTGTTTTCAGCGTGATTTGACCGTAAGCGGATACGTTCACCCCAATTTCCGCTGATGAATGTCAGTTATCATTCCACGATAACCCTAAAACGAAGTAAAGCGGATCGCTAATCCGGGTCGGCTTACAGTACCAGGTGTTCCCAAGCGGTCCCCCATCTAAGTACTGACCTGGCTCTACGATGCTTAACTTCGGTGATCGAACGAGAACCGGTGTTTTCAGCGTGATTTGACCGTAAGCGGATACGTTCACCCCAATTTTCGCTGATGAATGTCAGTTATCATTCCACGATAACCCTAAAACGAAGTAAAGCGGATCGCTAATCCGGGTCGGCTTACAGTACCAGGTGTTCCCAAGCGGTCCCCCATCTAAGTACTGACCTGGCTCTACGATGCTTAACTTCGGTGATCGAACGAGAACCGGTGTTTTCAGCGTGATTTGACCGTAAGCGGATACGTTCACCCCAATTTCCGCTGATGAATGTCAGTTATCATTCCACGATAACCCTAAAACGAAGTAAAGCGGATCGCTAATCCTGGTCGGCTTACAGTACCAGGTGTTCCCAAGCGGTCCCCCATCTAAGTACTGACCTGGCTCTACGATGCTTAACTTCGGTGATCGAACGAGAACCGGTGTTTTCAGCGTGATTTGACCGTAAGCGGATACGTTCACCCCAATTTCCGCTGATGAATGTCAGTTATCATTCCACGATAACCCTAAAACGAAGTAAAGCGGATCGCTAATCCGGGTCGGCTTACAGTACCAGGTGTTCCCAAGCGGTCCCCCATCTAAGTACTGACCTGGCTCTACGATGCTTAACTTCGGTGATCGAACGAGAACCGGTGTTTTCAGCGTGATTTGACCGTATGCGGATACGTTCACCCCAATTTCCGCTGATGAATGTCAGTTATCATTCCACGATAACCCTAAAACGAAGTAAAGCGGATCGCTAATCCGGGTCGGCTTACAGTACCAGGTGTTCCCAAGCGGTCCCCCATCTAAGTACTGACCTGGCTCTACGATGCTTAACTTCGGTGATCGAACGAGAACCGGTGTTTTCAGCGTGATTTGACCGTAAGCGGATACGTTCACCCCAATTTCCGCTGATGAATGTCTGTTATCATTCCACGATAACCCTAAAACGAAGTAAAGCGGATCGCTAATCCGGGTCGGCTTACAGTACCAGGTGTTCCCAAGCGGTCCCCCATCTAAGTACTGACCTGGCTCTACGATGCTTAACTTCGGTGATCGAACGAGAACCGGTGTTTTCAGCGTGATTTGACCGTAAGCGGATACGTTCACCCCAATTTCCGCTGATGAATGTCAGTTATCATTCCACGATAACCCTAAAACGAAGTAAAGCGGATCGCTAATCCGGGTCGGCTTACAGTACCAGGTGTTCCCAAGCGGTCCCCCATCTAAGTACTGACCTGGCTCTACGATGCTTAACTTCGGTGATCGAACGAGAACCGGTGTTTTCAGCGTGATTTGACCGTAAGCGGATACGTTCACCCCAATTTCCGCTGATGAATGTCAGTTATCATTCCACGATAACCCTAAAACGAAGTAAAGCGGATCGCTAATCCGGGTCGGCTTACAGTACCAGGTGTTCCCAAGCGGTCCCCCATCTAAGTACTGACCTGGCTCTACGATGCTTAACTTCGGTGATCGAACGAGAACCGGTGTTTTCAGCGTGATTTGACCGTAAGCGGAGACGTTCACCCCAATTTCCGCTGATGAATGTCAGTTATCATTCCACGATAACCCTAAAACGAAGTAAAGCGGATCGCTAATCCGGGTCGGCTTACAGTACCAGGTGTTCCCAAGCGGTCCCCCATCTAAGTACTGACCTGGCTCTACGATGCTTAACTTCGGTGATCGAACGAGAACCGGTGTTTTCAGCGTGATTTGACCGTAAGCGGAGACGATCACCCCAATTTCCGCTGATGAATGTCAGTTATCATTCCACGATAACCCTAAAACGAAGTAAAGCGGATCGCTAATCCGGGTCGGCTTACAGTACCAGGTGTTCCCAAGCGGTCCCCCATCTAAGTACTGACCTGGCTCTACGATGCTTAACTTCGGTGATCGAACGAGAACCGGTGTTTTCAGCGTGATTTGACCGTAAGCGGATACGTTCACCCCAATTTCCGCTGATGAATGTCAGTTATCATTCCACGATAATCCTAAAACGAAGTAAAGCGGATCGCTAATCCGGGTCGGCTTACAGTACCAGGTGTTCCCAAGCGGTCCCCCATCTAAGTACTGACCTGGCTCTACGATGCTTAACTTCGGTGATCGAACGAGAACCGGTGTTTTCAGCGTGATTTGACCGTAAGCGGATACGTTCACCCCAATTTCCGCTGATGAATGTCAGTTATCATTCCACGATAACCCTAAAACGAAGTAAAGCGGATCGCTAATCCGGGTCGGCTTACAGTACCAGGTGTTCCCAAGCGGTACCCCATCTAAGTACTGACCTGGCTCTACGATGCTTAACTTCGGTGATCGAACGAGAACCGGTGTTTTCAGCGTGATTTGACCGTAAGCGGAGACGTTCACCCCAATTTCCGCTGATGAATGTCAGTTATCATTCCACGATAACCCTAAAACGAAGTAAAGCGGATCGCTAATCCGGGTCGGCTTACAGTACCAGGTGTTCCCAAGCGGTCCCCCATCTAAGTACTGACCTGGCTCTACGATGCTTAACTTCGGTGATCGAACGAGAACCGGTGTTTTCAGCGTGATTTGACCGTAAGCGGAGACGTTCACCCCAATTTCCGCTGATGAATGTCAGTTATCATTCCACGATAACCCTAAAACGAAGTAAAGCGGATCGCTAATCCGGGTCGGCTTACAGTACCAGGTGTTCCCAAGCGGTCCCCCATCTAAGTACTGACCTGGCTCTAAGATGCTTAACTTCGGTGATCGAACGAGAACCGGTGTTTTCAGCGTGATTTGACCGTAAGCGGATACGTTCACCCCAATTTCCGCTGATGAATGTCAGTTATCATTCCACGATAACCCTAAAACGAAGTAAAGCGGATCGCTAATCCGGGTCGGCTTACAGTACCAGGTGTTCCCAAGCGGTCCCCCATCTAAGTACTGACCTGGCTCTACGATGCTTAACTTCGGTGATCGAACGAGAACCGGTGTTTTCAGCGTGATTTGACCGTAAGCGGAGACGTTCACCCCAATTTCCGCTGATGAATGTCAGTTATCATTCCACGATAACCCTAAAACGAAGTAAAGCGGATCGCTAATCCGGGTCGGCTTACAGTACCAGGTGTTCCCAAGCGGTCCCCCATCTAAGTACTGACCTGGCTCTACGATGCTTAACTTCGGTGATCGAACGAGAACCGGTGTTTTCAGCGTGATTTGACCGTAAGCGGATACGTTCACCCCAATTTCCGCTGATGAATGTCAGTTATCATTCCACGATAACCCTAAAACGAAGTAAAGCGGATCGCTAATCCGGGTCGGCTTACAGTACCAGGTGTTCCCAAGCGGTCCCGCATCTAAGTACTGACCTGGCTCTACGATGCTTAACTTCGGTGATCGAACGAGAACCGGTGTTTTCAGCGTGATTTGACCGTAAGCGGATACGTTCACCCCAATTTCCGCTGATGAATGTCAGTTATCATTCCACGATAACCCTAAAACGAAGTAAAGCGGATCGCTAATCCGGGTCGGCTTACAGTACCAGGTGTTCCCAAGCGGTCCCCCATCTAAGTACTGACCTGGCTCTACGATGCTTAACTTCGGTGATCGAACGAGAACCGGTGTTTTCAGCGTGATTTGACCGTAAGCGGATACGTTCACCCCAATTTCCGCTGATGAATGTCAGTTATCATTCCACGATAACCCTAAAACGAAGTAAAGCGGATCGCTAATCCGGGTCGGCTTACAGTACCAGGTGTTCCCAAGCGGTCCCCCATCTAAGTACTGACCTGGCTCTACGATGCTTAACTTCGGTGATCGAACGAGAACCGGTGTTTTCAGCGTGATTTGACCGTAAGCGGATACGTTCACCCCAATTTCCGCTGATGAATGTCAGTTATCATTCCACGATAACCCTAAAACGAAGTAAAGCGGATCGCTAATCCGGGTCGGCTTACAGTACCAGGTGTTCCCAAGCGGTCCCCCATCTAAGTACTGACCTGGCTCTACGATGCTTAACTTCGGTGATCGAACGAGAACCGGTGTTTTCAGCGTGATTTGACCGTAAGCGGATACGTTCACCCCAATTTCCGCTGATGAATGTCAGTTATCATTCCACGATAACCCTAAAACGAAGTAAAGCAGATCGCTAATCCGGGTCGGCTTACAGTACCGGGTGTTCCCAAGCGGTCCCCCATCTAAGTACTGACCTGGCTCTACGATGCTTAACTTCGGTGATCGAACGAGAACCGGTGTTTTCAGCGTGATTTGACCGTAAGCGGATACGTTCACCCCAATTTCCGCTGATGAATGTCAGTTATCATTCCACGATAACCCTAAAACGAAGTAAAGCGGATCGCTAATCCGGGTCGGCTTACAGTACCAGGTGTTCCCAAGCGGTCCCCCATCTAAGTACTGACCTGGCTCTACGATGCTTAACTTCGGTGATCGAACGAGAACCGGTGTTTTCAGCGTGATTTGACCGTAAGCGGATACGTTCACCCCAATTTCCGCTGATGAATGTCAGTTATCATTCCACGATAACCTTTAAACGAAGTAAAGCGGATCGCTAATCCGGGTCGGCTTACAGTACCAGGTGCTCCCAAGCGGTCCCCCATCTAAGTACTGACCTGGCTCTACGATGCTTAACTTCGGTGATCGAACGAGAACCGGTGTTTTCAGCGTGATTTGACCGTAAGCGGATACGTTCACCCCAATTTCCGCTGATGAATGTCAGTTATCATTCCACGATAACCCTAAAACGAAGTAAAGCGGATCGCTAATCCGGGTCGGCTTACAGTACCAGGTGTTCCCAAGCGGTCCCCCATCTAAGTACTGACCTGGCTCTACGATGCTTAACTTCGGTGATCGAACGAGAACCGGTGTTTTCAGCGTGATTTGACCGTAAGCGGATACGTTCACCCCAATTTCCGCTGATGAATGTCAGTTATCATTCCACGATAACCCTAAAACGAAGTAAAGCGGATCGCTAATCCGGGTCGGCTTACAGTACCAGGTGTTCCCAAGCGGTCCCCCATCTAAGTACTGACCTGGCTCTACGATGCTTAACTTCGGTGATCGAACGAGAACCGGTGTTTTCAGCGTGATTTGACCGTAAGCGGAGACGTTCACCCCAATTTCCGCTGATGAATGTCAGTTATCATTCCACGATAACCCTAAAACGAAGTAAAGCGGATCGCTAATCCGGGTCGGCTTACAGTACCAGGTGTTCCCAAGCGGTCCCCCATCTAAGTACTGACCTGGCTCTACGATGCTTAACTTCGGTGATCGAACGAGAACCGGTGTTTTCAGCGTGATTTGACCGTAAGCGGATACGTTCACCCCAATTTCCGCTGATGAATGTCAGTTATCATTCCACGATAACCCTAAAACGAAGTAAAGCGGATCGCTAATCCGGGTCGGCTTACAGTACCAGGTGTTCCCAAGCGGTCCCCCATCTAAGTACTGACCTGGCTCTACGATGCTTAACTTCGGTGATCGAACGAGAACCGGTGTTTTCAGCGTGATTTGACCGTAAGCGGAGACGTTCACCCCAATTTCCGCTGATGAATGTCAGTTATCATTCCACGATAACCCTAAAACGAAGTAAAGCGGATCGCTAATCCGGGTCGGCTTACAGTACCAGGTGTTCCCAAGCGGTCCCCCATCTAAGTACTGACCTGGCTCTACGATGCTTAACTTCGGTGATCGAACGAGAACCGGTGTTTTCAGCGTGATTTGACCGTAAGCGGAGACGTTCACCCCAATTTCCGCTGATGAATGTCAGTTATCATTCCACGATAACCCTAAAACGAAGTAAAGCGGATCGCTAATCCGGGTCGGCTTACAGTACCAGGTGTTCCCAAGCGGTCCCCCATCTAAGTACTGACCTGGCTCTACGATGCTTAACTTCGGTGATCGAACGAGAACCGGTGTTTTCAGCGTGATTTGACCGTAAGCGGATACGTTCACCCCAATTTCCGCTGATGAATGTCAGTTATCATTCCACGATAACCCTAAAACGAAGTAAAGCGGATCGCTAATCCGGGTCGGCTTACAGTACCAGGTGTTCCCAAGCGGTCCCCCATCTAAGTACTGACCTGGCTCTACGATGCTTAACTTCGGTGATCGAACGAGAACCGGTGTTTTCAGCGTGATTTGACCGTAAGCGGATACGTTCACCCCAATTTCCGCTGATGAATGTCAGTTATCATTCCACGATAACCCTAAAACGAAGTAAAGCGGATCGCTAATCCGGGTCGGCTTACAGTACCAGGTGTTCCCAAGCGGTCCCCCATCTAAGTACTGACCTGGCTCTACGATGCTTAACTTCGGTGATCGAACGAGAACCGGTGTTTTCAGCGTGATTTGACCGTAAGCGGATACGTTCACCCCAATTTCCGCTGATGAATGTCAGTTATCATTCCACGATAACCCTAAAACGAAGTAAAGCGGATCGCTAATCCGGGTCGGCTTACAGTACCAGGTGTTCCCAAGCGGTCCCCCATCTAAGTACTGACCTGGCTCTACGATGCTTAACTTCGGTGATCGAACGAGAACCGGTGTTTTCAGCGTGATTTGACCGTAAGCGGATACGTTCACCCCAATTTCCGCTGATGAATGTCAGTTATCATTCCACGATAACCCTAAAACGAAGTAAAGCGGATCGCTAATCCGGGTCGGCTTACAGTACCAGGTGTTCCCAAGCGGTCCCCCATCTAAGTACTGACCTGGCTCTACGATGCTTAACTTCGGTGATCGAACGAGAACCGGTGTTTTCAGCGTGATTTGACCGTAAGCGGATACGTTCACCCCAATTTCCGCTGATGAATGTCAGTTATCATTCCACGATAACCCTAAAACGAAGTAAAGCGGATCGCTAATCCGGGTCGGCTTACAGTACCAGGTGTTCCCAAGCGGTCCCCCATCTAAGTACTGACCTGGCTCTACGATGCTTAACTTCGGTGATCGAACGAGAACCGGTGTTTTCAGCGTGATTTGACCGTAAGCGGATACGTTCACCCCAATTTCCGCTGATGAATGTCAGTTATCATTCCACGATAACCCTAAAACGAAGTAAAGCGGATCGCTAATCCGGGTCGGCTTACAGTACCAGGTGTTCCCAAGCGGTCCCCCATCTAAGTACTGACCTGGCTCTACGATGCTTAACTTCGGTGATCGAACGAGAACCGGTGTTTTCAGCGTGATTTGACCGTAAGCGGAGACGTTCACCCCAATTTCCGCTGATGAATGTCAGTTATCATTCCACGATAACCCTAAAACGAAGTAAAGCGTATCGCTAATCCGGGTCGGCTTACAGTACCAGGTGTTCCCAAGCGGTCCCCCATCTAAGTACTGACCTGGCTCTACGATGCTTAACTTCGGTGATCGAACGAGAACCGGTGTTTTCAGCGTGATTTGACCGTAAGCGGAGACGTTCACCCCAATTTCCGCTGATGAATGTCAGTTATCATTCCACGATAACCCTAAAACGAAGTAAAGCGGATCGCTAATCCGGGTCGGCTTACAGTACCAGGTGTTCCCAAGCGGTCCCCCATTTAAGTACTGACCTGGCTCTACGATGCTTAACTTCGGTGATCGAACGAGAACCGGTGTTTTCAGCGTGATTTGACCGTAAGCGGATACGTTCACCCCAATTTCCGCTGATGAATGTCAGTTATCATTCCACGATAACCCTAAAACGAAGTAAAGCGGATCGCTAATCCGGGTCGGCTTACAGTACCAGGTGTTCCCAAGCGGTCCCCCATCTAAGTACTGACCTGGCTCTACGATGCTTAACTTCGGTGATCGAACGAGAACCGGTGTTTTCAGCGTGATTTGACCGTAAGCGGAGACGTTCACCCCAATTTCCGCTGATGAATGTCAGTTATCATTCCACGATAACCCTAAAACGAAGTAAAGCGGATCGCTAATCCGGGTCGGCTTACAGTACCAGGTGTTCCCAAGCGGTCCCCCATCTAAGTACTGACCTGGCTCTACGATGCTTAACTTCGGTGATCGAACGAGAACCGGTGTTTTCAGCGTGATTTGACCGTAAGCGGATACGTTCACCCCAATTTCCGCTGATGAATGTCAGTTATCATTCCACGATAACCCTAAAACGAAGTAAAGCGGATCGCTAATCCGGGTCGGCTTACAGTACCAGGTGTTCCCAAGCGGTCCCCCATCTAAGTACTGACCTGGCTCTACGATGCTTAACTTCGGTGATCGAACGAGAACCGGTGTTTTCAGCGTGATTTGACCGTAAGCGGATACGTTCACCCCAATTTCCGCTGATGAATGTCAGTTATCATTCCACGATAACTCTAAAACGAAGTAAAGCGGATCGCAAATCCGGGTCGGCTTACAGTACCAGGTGTTCCCAAGCGGTCCCCCATCTAAGTACTGACCTGGCTCTACGAAGCTTAACTTCGGTGATCGAACGAGAACCGGTGTTTTCAGCGTGATTTGACCGTAAGCGGATACGTTCACCCCAATTTCCGCTGATGAATGTCAGTTATCATTCCACGATAACCCTAAAACGAAGTAAAGCGGATCGCTAATCCGGGTCGGCTTACAGTACCAGGTGTTCCCAAGCGGTCCCCCATCTAAGTACTGACCTGGCTCTACGATGCTTAACTTCGGTGATCGAACGAGAACCGGTGTTTTCAGCGTGATTTGACCGTAAGCGGATACGTTCACCCCAATTTCCGCTGATGAATGTCAGTTATCATTCCACGATAACCCTAAAACGAAGTAAAGCGGATCGCTAATCCGGGTCGGCTTACAGTACCAGGTGTTCCCAAGCGGTCCCCCATCTAAGTACTGACCTGGCTCTACGATGCTTAACTTCGGTGATCGAACGAGAACCGGTGTTTTCAGCGTGATTTGACCGTAAGCGGATACGTTCACCCCAATTTCCGCTGATGAATGTCAGTTATCATTCCACGATAACCCTAAAACGAAGTAAAGCGGATCGCTAATCCGGGTCGGCTTACAGTACCAGGTGTTCCCAAGCGGTCCCCCATGTAAGTACTGACCTGGCTCTACGACGCTTAACTTCGGTGATCGAACGAGAACCGGTGTTTTCAGCGTGATTTGACCGTAAGCGGAGACGTTCACCCCAATTTCCGCTGATGAATGTCAGTTATCATTCCACGATAACCCTAAAACGAAGTAAAGCGGATCGCTAATCCGGGTCGGCTTACAGTACCAGGTGTTCCCAAGCGGTCCCCCATCTAAGTACTGACCTGGCTCTACGATGCTTAACTTCGGTGATCGAACGAGAACCGGTGTTTTCAGCGTGATTTGACCGTAAGCGGATACGTTCACCCCAATTTCCGCTGATGAATGTCAGTTATCATTCCACGATAACCCTAAAACGAAGTAAAGCGGATCGCTAATCCGGGTCGGCTTACAGTACCAGGTGTTCCCAAGCGGTCCCCCATCTAAGTACTGACCTGGCTCTACGATGCTTAACTTCGGTGATCGAACGAGAACCGGTGTTTTCAGCGTGATTTGACCGTAAGCGGATACGTTCACCCCAATTTCCGCTGATGAATGTCAGTTATCATTCCACGATAACCCTAAAACGAAGTAAAGCGGATCGCTAATCCGGGTCGGCTTACAGTACCAGGTGTTCCCAAGCGGTCCCCCATCTAAGTACTGACCTGGCTCTACGATGCTTAACTTCGGTGATCGAACGAGAACCGGTGTTTTCAGCGTGATTTGACCGTAAGCGGATACGTTCACCCCAATTTCCGCTGATGAATGTCAGTTATCATTCCACGATAACCCTAAAACGAAGTAAAGCGGATCGCTAATCCGGGTCGGCTTACAGTACCAGGTGTTCCCAAGCGGTCCCCCATCTAAGTACTGACCTGGCTCTACGATGCTTAACTTCGGTGATCGAACGAGAACCGGTGTTTTCAGCGTGATTTGACCGTAAGCGGATACGTTCACCCCAATTTCCGCTGATGAATGTCAGTTATCATTCCACGATAACCCTAAAACGAAGTAAAGCGGATCGCTAATCCGGGTCGGCTTACAGTACCAGGTGTTCCCAAGCGGTCCCCCATCTAAGTACTGACCTGGCTCTACGATGCTTAACTTCGGTGATCGAACGAGAACCGGTGTTTTCAGCGTGATTTGACCGTAAGCGGATACGTTCACCCCAATTTCCGCTGATGAATGTCAGTTATCATTCCACGATAACCCTAAAACGAAGTAAAGCGGATCGCTAATCCGGGTCGGCTTACAGTACCAGGTGTTCCCAAGCGGTCCCCCATCTAAGTACTGACCTGGCTCTACGATGCTTAACTTCGGTGATCGAACGAGAACCGGTGTTTTCAGCGTGATTTGACCGTAAGCGGATACGTTCACCCCAATTTCCGCTGATGAATGTCAGTTATCATTCCACGATAACCCTAAAACGAAGTAAAGCGGATCGCTAATCCGGGTCGGCTTACAGTACCAGGTGTTCCCAAGCGGTCCCCCATCTAAGTACTGACCTGGCTCTACGATGCTTAACTTCGGTGATCGAACGAGAACCGGTGTTTTCAGCGTGATTTGACCGTAAGCGGATACGTTCACCCCAATTTCCGGTGATGAATGTCAGTTATCATTCCACGATAACCCTAAAACGAAGTAAAGCGGATCGCTAATCCGGGTCGGCTTACAGTACCAGGTGTTCCCAAGCGGTCCCCCATCTAAGTACTGACCTGGCTCTACGATGCTTAACTTCGGTGATCGAACGAGAACCGGTGTTTTCAGCGTGATTTGACCGTAAGCGGATACGTTCACCCCAATTTCCGCTGATGAATGTCAGTTATCATTCCACGATAACCCTAAAACGAAGTAAAGCGGATCGCTAATCCGGGTCGGCTTACAGTACCAGGTGTTCCCAAGCGGTCCCCCATCTAAGTACTGACCTGGCTCTACGATGCTTAACTTCGGTGATCGAACGAGAACCGGTGTTTTCAGCGTGATTTGACCGTAAGCGGATACGTTCACCCCAATTTCCGCTGATGAATGTCAGTTATCATTCCACGATAACCCTAAAACGAAGTAAAGCGGATCGCTAATCCGGGTCGGCTTACAGTACCAGGTGTTCCCAAGCGGTCCCCCATCTAAGTACTGACCTGGCTCTACGACGCTTAACTTCGGTGATCGAACGAGAACCGGTGTTTTCAGCGTGATCTGACCGTAAGCGGATACGTTCACCCCAATTTCCGCTGATGAATGTCAGTTATCATTCCACGATAACCCTAAAACGAAGTAAAGCGGATCGCTAATCCGGGTCGGCTTACAGTACCAGGTGTTCCCAAGCGGTCCCCCATCTAAGTACTGACCTGGCTCTACGATGCTTAACTTCGGTGATCGAACGAGAACCGGTGTTTTCAGCGTGATTTGACCGTAAGCGGATACGTTCACCCCAATTTCCGCTGATGAATGTCAGTTATCATTCCACGATAACCCTAAAACGAAGTAAAGCGGACCGCTAATCCGGGTCGGCTTACAGTACCAGGTGTTCCCAAGCGGTCCCCCATCTAAGTACTGACCTGGCTCTACGATGCTTAACTTCGGTGATCGAACGAGAACCGGTGTTTTCAGCGTGATTTGACCGTAAGCGGATACGTTCACCCCAATTTCCGCTGATGAATGTCAGTTATCATTCCACGATAACCCTAAAACGAAGTAAAGCGGATCGCTAATCCGGGTCGGCTTACAGTACCAGGTGTTCCCAAGCGGTCCCCCATCTAAGTACTGACCTGGCTCTACGATGCTTAACTTCGGTGATCGAACGAGAACCGGTGTTTTCAGCGTGATTTGACCGTAAGCGGATACGTTCACCCCAATTTCCGCTGATGAATGTCAGTTATCATTCCACGATAACCCTAAAACGAAGTAAAGCGGATCGCTAATCCGGGTCGGCTTACAGTACCAGGTGTTCCCAAGCGGTCCCCCATCTAAGTACTGACCTGGCTCTACGATGCTTAACTTCGGTGATCGAACGAGAACCGGTGTTTTCAGCGTGATTTGACCGTACGCGGATACGTTCACCCCAATTTCCGCTGATGAATGTCAGTTATCATTCCACGATAACCCTAAAACGAAGTAAAGCGGATCGCTAATCCGGGTCGGCTTACAGTACCAGGTGTTCCCAAGCGGTCCCCCATCTAAGTACTGACCTGGCTCTACGATGCTTAACTTCGGTGATCGAACGAGAACCGGTGTTTTCAGCGTGATTTGACCGTAAGCGGATACGTTCACCCCAATTTCCGCTGATGAATGTCAGTTATCATTCCACGATAACCCTAAAACGAAGTAAAGCGGATCGCTAATCCGGGTCGGCTTACAGTACCAGGTGTTCCCAAGCGGTCCCCCATCTAAGTACTGACCTGGCTCTACGATGCTTAACTTCGGTGACCGAACGAGAACCGGTGTTTTCAGCGTGATTTGACCGTAAGCGGAGACGTTCACCCCAATTTCCGCTGATGAATGTCAGTTATCATTCCACGATAACCCTAAAACGAAGTAAAGCGGATCGCTAATCCGGGTCGGCTTACAGTACCAGGTGTTCCCAAGCGGTCCCCCATCTAAGTACTGACCTGGCTCTACGATGCTTAACTTCGGTGATCGAACGAGAACCGGTGTTTTCAGCGTGATTTGACCGTAAGCGGATACGTTCACCCCAATTTCCGCTGATGAATGTCAGTTATCATTCCACGATAACCCTAAAACGAAGTAAAGCGGATCGCTAATCCGGGTCGGCTTACAGTACCAGGTGTTCCCAAGCGGTCCCCCATCTAAGTACTGACCTGGCTCTACGATGCTTAACTTCGGTGATCGAACGAGAACCGGTGTTTTCAGCGTGATTTGACCGTAAGCGGATACGTTCACCCCAATTTCCGCTGATGAATGTCAGTTATCATTCCACGATAACCCTAAAACGAAGTAAAGCGGATCGCTAATCCGGGTCGGCTTACAGTACCAGGTGTTCCCAAGCGGTCCCCCATCTAAGTACTGACCTGGCTCTACGATGCTTAACTTCGGTGATCGAACGAGAACCGATGTTTTCAGCGTGATTTGACCGTAAGCGGATACGTTCACCCCAATTTCCGCTGATGAATGTCAGTTATCATTCCACGATAACCCTAAAACGAAGTAAAGCGGATCGCTAATCCGGGTCGGCTTACAGTACCAGGTGTTCCCAAGCGGTCCCCCATCTAAGTACTGACCTGGCTCTACGATGCTTAACGTCGGTGATCGAACGAGAACCGGTGTTTTCAGCGTGATTTGACCGTAAGCGGATACGTTCACCCCAATTTCCGCTGATGAATGTCAGTTATCATTCCACGGTAACCCTAAAACGAAGTAAAGCGGACCGCTAATCCGGGTCGGCTTACAGTACCAGGTGTTCCCAAGCGGTCCCCCATCTAAGTACAGACCTGGCTCTACGATGCTTAACTTCGGTGATCGAACGAGAACCGGTGTTTTCAGCGTGATTTGACCGTAAGCGGATACGTTCACCCCAATTTCCGCTGATGAATGTCAGTTATCATTCCACGATAACCCTAAAACGAAGTAAAGCGGATCGCTAATCCGGGTCGGCTTACAGTACCAGGTGTTCCCAAGCGGTCCCCCATCTAAGTACTGACCTGGCTCTACGATGCTTAACTTCGGTGATCGAACGAGAACCGGTGTTTTCAGCGTGATTTGACCGTAAGCGGATACGTTCGCCCCAATTTCCGCTGATGAATGTCAGTTATCATTCCACGATAACCCTAAAACGAAGTAAAGCGGATCGCTAATCCGGGTCGGCTTACAGTACCAGGTGTTCCCAAGCGGTCCCCCATCTAAGTACTGACCTGGCTCTACGATGCTTAACTTCGGTGATCGAACGAGAACCGGTGTTTTCAGCGTGATTTGACCGTAAGCGGATACGTTCACCCCAATTTCCGCTGATGAATGTCAGTTATCATTCCACGATAACCCTAAAACGAAGTAAAGCGGATCGCTAATCCGGGTCGGCTTACAGTAGCAGGTGTTCCCAAGCGGTCCCCCATCTAAGTACTGACCTGGCTCTACGATGCTTAACTTCGGTGATCGAACGAGAACCGGTGTTTTCAGCGTGATTTGACCGTAAGCGGATACGTTCACCCCAATTTCCGCTGATGAATGTCAGTTATCATTCCACGATAACCCTAAAACGAAGTAAAGCGGATCGCTAATCCGGGTCGGCTTACAGTACCAGGTGTTCCCAAGCGGTCCCCCATCTAAGTACTGACCTGGCTCTACGATGCTTAACTTCGGTGATCGAACGAGAACCGGTGTTTTCAGCGTGATTTGACCGTAAGCGGATACGTTCACCCCAATTTCCGCTGATGAATGTCAGTTATCATTCCACGATAACCCTAAAACGAAGTAAAGCGGATCGCTAATCCGGGTCGGCTTACAGTACCAGGTGTTCCCAAGCGGTCCCCCATCTAAGTACTGACCTGGCTCTACGATGCTTAACTTCGGTGATCGAACGAGAACCGGTGTTTTCAGCGTGATTTGACCGTAAGCGGATACGTTCACCCCAATTTCCGCTGATGAATGTCAGTTATCATTCCACGATAACCCTAAAACGAAGTAAAGCGGATCGCTAATCCGGGTCGGCTTACAGTACCAGGTGTTCCCAAGCGGTCCCCCATCTAAGTACTGACCTGGCTCTACGATGCTTAACTTCGGTGATCGAACGAGAACCGGTGTTTTCAGCGTGATTTGACCGTAAGCGGATACGTTCACCCCAATTTCCGCTGATGAATGTCAGTTATCATTCCACGATAACCCTAAAACGAAGTAAAGCGGATCGCTAATCCGGGTCGGCTTACAGTACCAGGTGTTCCCAAGCGGTCCCCCATCTAAGTACTGACCTGGCTCTACGATGCTTAACTTCGGTGATCGAACGAGAACCGGTGTTTTCAGCGTGATTTGACCGTAAGCGGATACGTTCACCCCAATTTCCGCTGATGAATGTCAGTTATCATTCCACGATAACCCTAAAACGAAGTAAAGCGGATCGCTAATCCGGGTCGGCTTACAGTACCAGGTGTTCCCAAGCGGTCCCCCATCTAAGTACTGACCTGGCTCTACGATGCTTAACTTCGGTGATCGAACGAGAACCGGTGTTTTCAGCGTGATTTGACCGTAAGCGGATACGTTCACCCCAATTTCCGCTGATGAATGTCAGTTATCATTCCACGATAACCCTAAAACGAAGTAAAGCGGATCGCTAATCCGGGTCGGCTTACAGTACCAGGTGTTCCCAAGCGGTCCCCCATCTAAGTACTGACCTGGCTCTACGATGCTTAACTTCGGTGATCGAACGAGAACCGGTGTTTTCAGCGTGATTTGACCGTAAGCGGATACGTTCACCCCAATTTCCGCTGATGAATGTCAGTTATCATTCCACGATAACCCTAAAACGAAGTAAAGCGGATCGCTAATCCGGGTCGGCTTACAGTACCAGGTGTTCCCAAGCGGTCCCCCATCTAAGTACTGACCTGGCTCTACGATGCTTAACTTCGGTGATCGAACGAGAACCGGTGTTTTCAGCGTGATTTGACCGTAAGCGGATACGTTCACCCCAATTTCCGCTGATGAATGTCAGTTATCATTCCACGATAACCCTAAAACGAAGTAAAGCGGATCGCTAATCCGGGTCGGCTTACAGTACCAGGTGTTCCCAAGCGGTCCCCCATCTAAGTACTGACCTGGCTCTACGATGCTTAACTTCGGTGATCGAACGAGAACCGGTGTTTTCAGCGTGATTTGACCGTAAGCGGATACGTTCACCCCAATTTCCGCTGATGAATGTCAGTTATCATTCCACGATAACCCTAAAACGAAGTAAAGCGGATCGCTAATCCGGGTCGGCTTACAGTACCAGGTGTTCCCAAGCGGTCCCCCATCTAAGTACTGACCTGGCTCTACGATGCTTAACTTCGGTGATCGAACGAGAACCGGTGTTTTCAGCGTGATTTGACCGTAAGCGGATACGTTCACCCCAATTTCCGCTGATGAATGTCAGTTATCATTCCACGATAACCCTAAAACGAAGTAAAGCGGATCGCTAATCCGGGTCGGCTTACAGTACCAGGTGTTCCCAAGCGGTCCCCCATCTAAGTACTGACCTGGCTCTACGATGCTTAACTTCGGTGATCGAACGAGAACCGGTGTTTTCAGCGTGATTTGACCGTAAGCGGATACGTTCACCCCAATTTCCGCTGATGAATGTCAGTTATCATTCCACGATAACCCTAAAACGAAGTAAAGCGGATCGCTAATCCGGGTCGGCTTACAGTACCAGGTGTTCCCAAGCGGTCCCCCATCTAAGTACTGACCTGGCTCTACGATGCTTAACTTCGGTGATCGAACGAGAACCGGTGTTTTCAGCGTGATTTGACCGTAAGCGGATACGTTCACCCCAATTTCCGCTGATGAATGTCAGTTATCATTCCACGATAACCCTAAAACGAAGTAAAGCGGATCGCTAATCCGGGTCGGCTTACAGTACCAGGTGTTCCCAAGCGGTCCCCCATCTAAGTACTGACCTGGCTCTACGATGCTTAACTTCGGTGATCGAACGAGAACCGGTGTTTTCAGCGTGATTTGACCGTAAGCGGATACGTTCACCCCAATTTCCGCTGATGAATGTCAGTTATCATTCCACGATAACCCTAAAACGAAGTAAAGCGGATCGCTAATCCGGGTCGGCTTACAGTACCAGGTGTTCCCAAGCGGTCCCCCATCTAAGTACTGACCTGGCTCTACGATGCTTAACTTCGGTGATCGAACGAGAACCGGTGTTTTCAGCGTGATTTGACCGTAAGCGGATACGTTCACCCCAATTTCCGCTGATGAATGTCAGTTATCATTCCACGATAACCCTAAAACGAAGTAAAGCGGATCGCTAATCCGGGTCGGCTTACAGTACCAGGTGTTCCCAAGCGGTCCCCCATCTAAGTACTGACCTGGCTCTACGATGCTTAACTTCGGTGATCGAACGAGAACCGGTGTTTTCAGCGTGATTTGACCGTAAGCGGATACGTTCACCCCAATTTCCGCTGATGAATGTCAGTTATCATTCCACGATAACCCTAAAACGAAGTAAAGCGGATCGCTAATCCGGGTCGGCTTACAGTACCAGGTGTTCCCAAGCGGTCCCCCATCTAAGTACTGACCTGGCTCTACGATGCTTAACTTCGGTGATCGAACGAGAACCGGTGTTTTCAGCGTGATTTGACCGTAAGCGGATACGTTCACCCCAATTTCCGCTGATGAATGTCAGTTATCATTCCACGATAACCCTAAAACGAAGTAAAGCGGATCGCTAATCCGGGTCGGCTTACAGTACCAGGTGTTCCCAAGCGGTCCCCCATCTAAGTACTGACCTGGCTCTACGATGCTTAACTTCGGTGATCGAACGAGAACCGGTGTTTTCAGCGTGATTTGACCGTAAGCGGATACGTTCACCCCAATTTCCGCTGATGAATGTCAGTTATCATTCCACGATAACCCTAAAACGAAGTAAAGCGGATCGCTAATCCGGGTCGGCTTACAGTACCAGGTGTTCCCAAGCGGTCCCCCATCTAAGTACTGACCTGGCTCTACGATGCTTAACTTCGGTGATCGAACGAGAACCGGTGTTTTCAGCGTGATTTGACCGTAAGCGGATACGTTCACCCCAATTTCCGCTGATGAATGTCAGTTATCATTCCACGATAACCCTAAAACGAAGTAAAGCGGATCGCTAATCCGGGTCGGCTTACAGTACCAGGTGTTCCCAAGCGGTCCCCCATCTAAGTACTGACCTGGCTCTACGATGCTTAACTTCGGTGATCGAACGAGAACCGGTGTTTTCAGCGTGATTTGACCGTAAGCGGATACGTTCACCCCAATTTCCGCTGATGAATGTCAGTTATCATTCCACGATAACCCTAAAACGAAGTAAAGCGGATCGCTAATCCGGGTCGGCTTACAGTACCAGGTGTTCCCAAGCGGTCCCCCATCTAAGTACTGACCTGGCTCTACGATGCTTAACTTCGGTGATCGAACGAGAACCGGTGTTTTCAGCGTGATTTGACCGTAAGCGGATACGTTCACCCCAATTTCCGCTGATGAATGTCAGTTATCATTCCACGATAACCCTAAAACGAAGTAAAGCGGATCGCTAATCCGGGTCGGCTTACAGTACCAGGTGTTCCCAAGCGGTCCCCCATCTAAGTACTGACCTGGCTCTACGATGCTTAACTTCGGTGATCGAACGAGAACCGGTGTTTTCAGCGTGATTTGACCGTAAGCGGATACGTTCACCCCAATTTCCGCTGATGAATGTCAGTTATCATTCCACGATAACCCTAAAACGAAGTAAAGCGGATCGCTAATCCGGGTCGGCTTACAGTACCAGGTGTTCCCAAGCGGTCCCCCATCTAAGTACTGACCTGGCTCTACGATGCTTAACTTCGGTGATCGAACGAGAACCGGTGTTTTCAGCGTGATTTGACCGTAAGCGGATACGTTCACCCCAATTTCCGCTGATGAATGTCAGTTATCATTCCACGATAACCCTAAAACGAAGTAAAGCGGATCGCTAATCCGGGTCGGCTTACAGTACCAGGTGTTCCCAAGCGGTCCCCCATCTAAGTACTGACCTGGCTCTACGATGCTTAACTTCGGTGATCGAACGAGAACCGGTGTTTTCAGCGTGATTTGACCGTAAGCGGATACGTTCACCCCAATTTCCGCTGATGAATGTCAGTTATCATTCCACGATAACCCTAAAACGAAGTAAAGCGGATCGCTAATCCGGGTCGGCTTACAGTACCAGGTGTTCCCAAGCGGTCCCCCATCTAAGTACTGACCTGGCTCTACGATGCTTAACTTCGGTGATCGAACGAGAACCGGTGTTTTCAGCGTGATTTGACCGTAAGCGGATACGTTCACCCCAATTTCCGCTGATGAATGTCAGTTATCATTCCACGATAACCCTAAAACGAAGTAAAGCGGATCGCTAATCCGGGTCGGCTTACAGTACCAGGTGTTCCCAAGCGGTCCCCCATCTAAGTACTGACCTGGCTCTACGATGCTTAACTTCGGTGATCGAACGAGAACCGGTGTTTTCAGCGTGATTTGACCGTAAGCGGATACGTTCACCCCAATTTCCGCTGATGAATGTCAGTTATCATTCCACGATAACCCTAAAACGAAGTAAAGCGGATCGCTAATCCGGGTCGGCTTACAGTACCAGGTGTTCCCAAGCGGTCCCCCATCTAAGTACTGACCTGGCTCTACGATGCTTAACTTCGGTGATCGAACGAGAACCGGTGTTTTCAGCGTGATTTGACCGTAAGCGGATACGTTCACCCCAATTTCCGCTGATGAATGTCAGTTATCATTCCACGATAACCCTAAAACGAAGTAAAGCGGATCGCTAATCCGGGTCGGCTTACAGTACCAGGTGTTCCCAAGCGGTCCCCCATCTAAGTACTGACCTGGCTCTACGATGCTTAACTTCGGTGATCGAACGAGAACCGGTGTTTTCAGCGTGATTTGACCGTAAGCGGATACGTTCACCCCAATTTCCGCTGATGAATGTCAGTTATCATTCCACGATAACCCTAAAACGAAGTAAAGCGGATCGCTAATCCGGGTCGGCTTACAGTACCAGGTGTTCCCAAGCGGTCCCCCATCTAAGTACTGACCTGGCTCTACGATGCTTAACTTCGGTGATCGAACGAGAACCGGTGTTTTCAGCGTGATTTGACCGTAAGCGGATACGTTCACCCCAATTTCCGCTGATGAATGTCAGTTATCATTCCACGATAACCCTAAAACGAAGTAAAGCGGATCGCTAATCCGGGTCGGCTTACAGTACCAGGTGTTCCCAAGCGGTCCCCCATCTAAGTACTGACCTGGCTCTACGATGCTTAACTTCGGTGATCGAACGAGAACCGGTGTTTTCAGCGTGATTTGACCGTAAGCGGATACGTTCACCCCAATTTCCGCTGATGAATGTCAGTTATCATTCCACGATAACCCTAAAACGAAGTAAAGCGGATCGCTAATCCGGGTCGGCTTACAGTACCAGGTGTTCCCGAGCGGTCCCCCATCTAAGTACTGACCTGGCTCTACGATGCTTAACTTCGGTGATCGAACGAGAACCGGTGTTTTCAGCGTGATTTGACCGTAAGCGGATACGTTCACCCCAATTTCCGCTGATGAATGTCAGTTATCATTCCACGATAACCCTAAAACGAAGTAAAGCGGATCGCTAATCCGGGTCGGCTTACAGTACCAGGTGTTCCCAAGCGGTCCCCCATCTAAGTACTGACCTGGCTCTACGATGCTTAACTTCGGTGATCGAACGAGAACCGGTGTTTTCAGCGTGATTTGACCGTAAGCGGATACGTTCACCCCAATTTCCGCTGATGAATGTCAGTTATCATTCCACGATAACCCTAAAACGAAGTAAAGCGGATCGCTAATCCGGGTCGGCTTACAGTACCAGGTGTTCCCAAGCGGTCCCCCATCTAAGTACTGACCTGGCTCTACGATGCTTAACTTCGGTGATCGAACGAGAACCGGTGTTTTCAGCGTGATTTGACCGTAAGCGGATACGTTCACCCCAATTTCCGCTGATGAATGTCAGTTATCATTCCACGATAACCCTAAAACGAAGTAAAGCGGATCGCTAATCCGGGTCGGCTTACAGTACCAGGTGTTCCCAAGCGGTCCCCCATCTAAGTACTGACCTGGCTCTACGATGCTTAACTTCGGTGATCGAACGAGAACCGGTGTTTTCAGCGTGATTTGACCGTAAGCGGATACGTTCACCCCAATTTCCGCTGATGAATGTCAGTTATCATTCCACGATAACCCTAAAACGAAGTAAAGCGGATCGCTAATCCGGGTCGGCTTACAGTAGCAGGTGTTCCCAAGCGGTCCCCCATCTAAGTACTGACCTGGCTCTACGATGCTTAACTTCGGTGATCGAACGAGAACCGGTGTTTTCAGCGTGATTTGACCGTAAGCGGATACGTTCACCCCAATTTCCGCTGATGAATGTCAGTTATCATTCCACGATAACCCTAAAACGAAGTAAAGCGGATCGCTAATCCGGGTCGGCTTACAGTACCAGGTGTTCCCAAGCGGTCCCCCATCTAAGTACTGACCTGGCTCTACGATGCTTAACTTCGGTGATCGAACGAGAACCGGTGTTTTCAGCGTGATTTGACCGTAAGCGGATACGTTCACCCCAATTTCCGCTGATGAATGTCAGTTATCATTCCACGATAACCCTAAAACGAAGTAAAGCGGATCGCTAATCCGGGTCGGCTTACAGTACCAGGTGTTCCCAAGCGGTCCCCCATCTAAGTAATGACCTGGCTCTACGATGCTTAATTTCGGTGATCGAACGAGAACCGGTGTTTTCAGCGTGACTTGACCGTAAGCGGATACGTTCACCCCAATTTCCGCTGATGAATGTCAGTTATCATTCCACGATAACCCTAAAACGAAGTAAAGCGGATCGCTAATCCGGGTCGGCTTACAGTACCAGGTGTTCCCAAGCGGTCCCCCATCTAAGTACTGACCTGGCTCTACGATGCTTAACTTCGGTGATCGAACGAGAACCGGTGTTTTCAGCGTGATTTGACCGTAAGCGGATACGTTCACCCCAATTTCCGCTGATGAATGTCAGTTATCATTCCACGATAACCCTAAAACGAAGTAAAGCGGATCGCTAATCCGGGTCGGCTTACAGTACCAGGTGTTCCCAAGCGGTACCCTATCTAAGTACTGACCTGGCTCTACGATGCTTAACTTCGGTGATCGAACGAGAACCGGTGTTTTCAGCGTGATTTGACCGTAAGCGGATACGTTCACCCCAATTTCCGCTGATGAATGTCAGTTATCATTCCACGATAACCCTAAAACGAAGTAAAGCGGATCGCTAATCCGGGTCGGCTTACAGTACCAGGTGTTCCCAAGCGGTCCCCCATCTAAGTACTGACCTGGCTCTACGATGCTTAACTTCGGTGATCGAACGAGAACCGGTGTTTTCAGCGTGATTTGACCGTAAGCGGATACGTTCACGCCAATTTCCGCTGATGAATGTCAGTTATCATTCCACGATAACCCTAAAACGAAGTAAAGCGGATCGCTAATCCGGGTCGGCTTACAGTACCAGGTGTTCCCAAGCGGTCCCCAATCTAAGTACTGACCTGGCTCTACGATGCTTAACTTCGGTGATCGAACGAGAACCGGTGTTTCAGCGTGATTTGACCGTAAGCGGATACGTTCACCCCAATTTCCGCTGATGAATGTCAGTTATCATTCCACGATAACCCTAAAACGAAGTAAAGCGGATCGCTAATCCGGGTCGGCTTACAGTACCAGGTGTTCCCAAGCGGTCCCCCATCTAAGTACTGACCTGGCTCTACGATGCTTAACTTCGGTGATCGAACGAGAACCGGTGTTTTCAGCGTGATTTGACCGTAAGCGGATACGTTCACCCCAATTTCCGCTGATGAATGTCAGTTATCATTCCACGATAACCCTAAAACGAAGTAAAGCGGATCGCTAATCCGGGTCGGCTTACAGTACCAGGTGTTCCCAAGCGGTCCCCCATCTAAGTACTGACCTGGCTCTACGATGCTTAACTTCGGTGATCGAACGAGAACCGGTGTTTTCAGCGTGATTTGACCGTAAGCGGATACGTTCACCCCAATTTCCGCTGATGAATGTCAGTTATCATTCCACGATAACCCTAAAACGAAGTAAAGCGGATCGCTAATCCGGGTCGGCTTACAGTACCAGGTGTTCCCAAGCGGTCCCCCATCTAAGTACTGACCTGGCTCTACGATGCTTAACTTCGGTGATCGAACGAGAACCGGTGTTTTCAGCGTGATTTGACCGTAAGCGGATACGTTCACCCCAATTTCCGCTGATGAATGTCAGTTATCATTCCACGATAACCCTAAAACGAAGTAAAGCGGATCGCTAATCCGGGTCGGCTTACAGTACCAGGTGTTCCCAAGCGGTCCCCCATCTAAGTACTGACCTGGCTCTACGATGCTTAACTTCGGTGATCGAACGAGAACCGGTGTTTTCAGCGTGATTTGACCGTAAGCGGATACGTTCACCCCAATTTCCGCTGATGAATGTCAGTTATCATTCCACGATAACCCTAAAACGAAGTAAAGCGGATCGCTAATCCCGGGTCGGCTTACAGTACCAGGTGTTCCCAAGCGGTCCCCCATCTAAGTACTGACCTGGCTCTACGATGCTTAACTTCGGTGATCGAACGAGAACCGGTGTTTTCAGCGTGATTTGACCGTAAGCGGATACGTTCACCCCAATTTCCGCTGATGAATGTCAGTTATCATTCCACGATAACCCTAAAACGAAGTAAAGCGGATCGCTAATCCGGGTCGGCTTACAGTACCAGGTGTTCCCAAGCGGTCCCCCATCTAAGTACTGACCTGGCTCTACGATGCTTAACTTCGGTGATCGAACGAGAACCGGTGTTTTCAGCGTGATTTGACCGTAAGCGGATACGTTCACCCCAATTTCCGCTGATGAATGTCAGTTATCATTCCACGATAACCCTAAAACGAAGTAAAGCGGATCGCTAATCCGGGTCGGCTTACAGTACCAGGTGTTCCCAAGCGGTCCCCTATCTAAGTACTGACCTGGCTCTACGATGCTTAACTTCGGTGATCGAACGAGAACCGGTGTTTTCAGCGTGATTTGACCGTAAGCGGATACGTTCACCCCAATTTCCGCTGATGAATGTCAGTTATCATTCCACGATAACCCTAAAACGAAGTAAAGCGGATCGCTAATCCGGGTCGGCTTACAGTACCAGGTGTTCCCAAGCGGTCCCCCATCTAAGTACTGACCTGGCTCTACGATGCTTAACTTCGGTGATCGAACGAGAACCGGTGTTTTCAGCGTGATTTGACCGTAAGCGGATACGTTCACCCCAATTTCCGCTGATGAATGTCAGTTATCATTCCACGATAACCCTAAAACGAAGTAAAGCGGATCGCTAATCCGGGTCGGCTTACAGTACCAGGTGTTCCCAAGCGGTCCCCCATCTAAGTACTGACCTGGCTCTACGATGCTTAACTTCGGTGATCGAACGAGAACCGGTGTTTTCAGCGTGATTTGACCGTAAGCGGATACGTTCACCCCAATTTCCGCTGATGAATGTCAGTTATCATTCCACGATAACCCTAAAACGAAGTAAAGCGGATCGCTAATCCGGGTCGGCTTACAGTACCAGGTGTTCCCAAGCGGTCCCCCATCTAAGTACTGACCTGGCTCTACGATGCTTAACTTCGGTGATCGAACGAGAACCGGTGTTTTCAGCGTGATTTGACCGTAAGCGGATACGTTCACCCCAATTTCCGCTGATGAATGTCAGTTATCATTCCACGATAACCCTAAAACGAAGTAAAGCGGATCGCTAATCCGGGTCGGCTTACAGTACCAGGTGTTCCCAAGCGGTCCCCCATCTAAGTACTGACCTGGCTCTACGATGCTTAACTTCGGTGATCGAACGAGAACCGGTGTTTTCAGCGTGATTTGACCGTAAGCGGATACGTTCACCCCAATTTCCGCTGATGAATGTCAGTTATCATTCCACGATAACCCTAAAACGAAGTAAAGCGGATCGCTAATCCGGGTCGGCTTACAGTACCAGGTGTTCCCAAGCGGTCCCCCATCTAAGTACTGACCTGGCTCTACGATGCTTAACTTCGGTGATCGAACGAGAACCGGTGTTTTCAGCGTGATTTGACCGTAAGCGGATACGTTCACCCCAATTTCCGCTGATGAATGTCAGTTATCATTCCACGATAACCCTAAAACGAAGTAAAGCGGATCGCTAATCCGGGTCGGCTTACAGTACCAGGTGTTCCCAAGCGGTCCCCCATCTAAGTACTGACCTGGCTCTACGATGCTTAACTTCGGTGATCGAACGAGAACCGGTGTTTTCAGCGTGATTTGACCGTAAGCGGATACGTTCACCCCAATTTCCGCTGATGAATGTCAGTTATCATTCCACGATAACCCTAAAACGAAGTAAAGCGGATCGCTAATCCGGGTCGGCTTACAGTACCAGGTGTTCCCAAGCGGTCCCCCATCTAAGTACTGACCTGGCTCTACGATGCTTAACTTCGGTGATCGAACGAGAACCGGTGTTTTCAGCGTGATTTGACCGTAAGCGGATACGTTCACCCCAATTTCCGCTGATGAATGTCAGTTATCATTCCACGATAACCCTAAAACGAAGTAAAGCGGATCGCTAATCCGGGTCGGCTTACAGTACCAGGTGTTCCCAAGCGGTCCCCCATCTAAGTACTGACCTGGCTCTACGATGCTTAACTTCGGTGATCGAACGAGAACCGGTGTTTTCAGCGTGATTTGACCGTAAGCGGATACGTTCACCCCAATTTCCGCTGATGAATGTCAGTTATCATTCCACGATAACCCTAAAACGAAGTAAAGCGGATCGCTAATCCGGGTCGGCTTACAGTACCAGGTGTTCCCAAGCGGTCCCCCATCTAAGTACTGACCTGGCTCTACGATGCTTAACTTCGGTGATCGAACGAGAACCGGTGTTTTCAGCGTGATTTGACCGTAAGCGGATACGTTCACCCCAATTTCCGCTGATGAATGTCAGTTATCATTCCACGATAACCCTAAAACGAAGTAAAGCGGATCGCTAATCCGGGTCGGCTTACAGTACCAGGTGTTCCCAAGCGGTCCCCCATCTAAGTACTGACCTGGCTCTACGATGCTTAACTTCGGTGATCGAACGAGAACCGGTGTTTTCAGCGTGATTTGACCGTAAGCGGATACGTTCACCCCAATTTCCGCTGATGAATGTCAGTTATCATTCCACGATAACCCTAAAACGAAGTAAAGCGGATCGCTAATCCGTGTCGGCTTACAGTACCAGGTGTTCCCAAGCGGTCCCCCATCTAAGTACTGACCTGGCTATACGATGCTTAACTTCGGTGATCGAACGAGAACCGGTGTTTTCAGCGTGATTTGACCGTAAGCGGATACGTTCACCCCAATTTCCGCTGATGAATGTCAGTTATCATTCCACGAGAACCCTAAAACGAAGTAAAGCGGATCGCTAATCCGGGTCGGCTTACAGTACCAGGTGTTCCCAAGCGGTCCCCCATCTAAGTACTGACCTGGCTCTACGATGCTTAACTTCGGTGATCGAACGAGAACCGGTGTTTTCAGCGTGATTTGACCGTAAGCGGATACGTTCACCCCAATTTCCGCTGATGAATGTCAGTTATCATTCCACGATAACCCTAAAACGAAGTAAAGCGGATCGCTAATCCGGGTCGGCTTACAGTACCAGGTGTTCCCAAGCGGTCCCCCATCTAAGTACTGACCTGGCTCTACGATGCTTAACTTCGGTGATCGAACGAGAACCGGTGTTTTCAGCGTGATTTGACCGTAAGCGGATACGTTCACCCCAATTTCCGCTGATGAATGTCAGTTATCATTCCACGATAACCCTAAAACGAAGTAAAGCGGATCGCTAATCCGGGTCGGCTTACAGTACCAGGTGTTCCCAAGCGGTCCCCCATCTAAGTACTGACCTGGCTCTACGATGCTTAACTTCGGTGATCGAACGAGAACCGGTGTTTTCAGCGTGATTTGACCGTAAGCGGATACGTTCACCCCAATTTCCGCTGATGAATGTCAGTTATCATTCCACGATAACCCTAAAACGAAGTAAAGCGGATCGCTAATCCGGGTCGGCTTACAGTACCAGGTGTTCCCAAGCGGTCCCCCATCTAAGTACTGACCTGGCTCTACGATGCTTAACTTCGGTGATCGAACGAGAACCGGTGTTTTCAGCGTGATTTGACCGTAAGCGGATACGTTCACCCCAATTTCCGCTGATGAATGTCAGTTATCATTCCACGATAACCCTAAAACGAAGTAAAGCGGATCGCTAATCCGGGTCGGCTTACAGTACCAGGTGTTCCCAAGCGGTCCCCCATCTAAGTACTGACCTGGCTCTACGATGCTTAACTTCGGTGATCGAACGAGAACCGGTGTTTTCAGCGTGATTTGACCGTAAGCGGATACGTTCACCCCAATTTCCGCTGATGAATGTCAGTTATCATTCCACGATAACCCTAAAACGAAGTAAAGCGGATCGCTAATCCGGGTCGGCTTACAGTACCAGGTGTTCCCAAGCGGTCCCCCATCTAAGTACTGACCTGGCTCTACGATGCTTAACTTCGGTGATCGAACGAGAACCGGTGTTTTCAGCGTGATTTGACCGTAAGCGGATACGTTCACCCCAATTTCCGCTGATGAATGTCAGTTATCATTCCACGATAACCCTAAAACGAAGTAAAGCGGATCGCTAATCCGGGTCGGCTTACAGTACCAGGTGTTCCCAAGCGGTCCCCCATCTAAGTACTGACCTGGCTCTACGATGCTTAACTTCGGTGATCGAACGAGAACCGGTGTTTTCAGCGTGATTTGACCGTAAGCGGATACGTTCACCCCAATTTCCGCTGATGAATGTCAGTTATCATTCCACGATAACCCTAAAACGAAGTAAAGCGGATCGCTAATCCGGGTCGGCTTACAGTACCAGGTGTTCCCAAGCGGTCCCCCATCTAAGTACTGACCTGGCTCTACGATGCTTAACTTCGGTGATCGAACGAGAACCGGTGTTTTCAGCGTGATTTGACCGTAAGCGGATACGTTCACCCCAATTTCCGCTGATGAATGTCAGTTATCATTCCACGATAACCCTAAAACGAAGTAAAGCGGATCGCTAATCCGGGTCGGCTTACAGTACCAGGTGTTCCCAAGCGGTCCCCCATCTAAGTACTGACCTGGCTCTACGATGCTTAACTTCGGTGATCGAACGAGAACCGGTGTTTTCAGCGTGATTTGACCGTAAGCGGATACGTTCACCCCAATTTCCGCTGATGAATGTCAGTTATCATTCCACGATAACCCTAAAACGAAGTAAAGCGGATCGCTAATCCGGGTCGGCTTACAGTACCAGGTGTTCCCAAGCGGTCCCCCATCTAAGTACTGACCTGGCTCTACGATGCTTAACTTCGGTGATCGAACGAGAACCGGTGTTTTCAGCGTGATTTGACCGTAAGCGGATACGTTCACCCCAATTTCCGCTGATGAATGTCAGTTATCATTCCACGATAACCCTAAAACGAAGTAAAGCGGATCGCTAATCCGGGTCGGCTTACAGTACCAGGTGTTCCCAAGCGGTCCCCCATCTAAGTACTGACCTGGCTCTACGATGCTTAACTTCGGTGATCGAACGAGAACCGGTGTTTTCAGCGTGATTTGACCGTAAGCGGATACGTTCACCCCAATTTCCGCTGATGAATGTCAGTTATCATTCCACGATAACCCTAAAACGAAGTAAAGCGGATCGCTAATCCGGGTCGGCTTACAGTACCAGGTGTTCCCAAGCGGTCCCCCATCTAAGTACTGACCTGGCTCTACGATGCTTAACTTCGGTGATCGAACGAGAACCGGTGTTTTCAGCGTGATTTGACCGTAAGCGGATACGTTCACCCCAATTTCCGCTGATGAATGTCAGTTATCATTCCACGATAACCCTAAAACGAAGTAAAGCGGATCGCTAATCCGGGTCGGCTTACAGTACCAGGTGTTCCCAAGCGGTCCCCCATCTAAGTACTGACCTGGCTCTACGATGCTTAACTTCGGTGATCGAACGAGAACCGGTGTTTTCAGCGTGATTTGACCGTAAGCGGATACGTTCACCCCAATTTCCGCTGATGAATGTCAGTTATCATTCCACGATAACCCTAAAACGAAGTAAAGCGGATCGCTAATCCGGGTCGGCTTACAGTACCAGGTGTTCCCAAGCGGTCCCCCATCTAAGTACTGACCTGGCTCTACGATGCTTAACTTCGGTGATCGAACGAGAACCGGTGTTTTCAGCGTGATTTGACCGTAAGCGGATACGTTCACCCCAATTTCCGCTGATGAATGTCAGTTATCATTCCACGATAACCCTAAAACGAAGTAAAGCGGATCGCTAATCCGGGTCGGCTTACAGTACCAGGTGTTCCCAAGCGGTCCCCCATCTAAGTACTGACCTGGCTCTACGATGCTTAACTTCGGTGATCGAACGAGAACCGGTGTTTTCAGCGTGATTTGACCGTAAGCGGATACGTTCACCCCAATTTCCGCTGATGAATGTCAGTTATCATTCCACGATAACCCTAAAACGAAGTAAAGCGGATCGCTAATCCGGGTCGGCTTACAGTACCAGGTGTTCCCAAGCGGTCCCCCATCTAAGTACTGACCTGGCTCTACGATGCTTAACTTCGGTGATCGAACGAGAACCGGTGTTTTCAGCGTGATTTGACCGTAAGCGGATACGTTCACCCCAATTTCCGCTGATGAATGTCAGTTATCATTCCACGATAACCCTAAAACGAAGTAAAGCGGATCGCTAATCCGGGTCGGCTTACAGTACCAGGTGTTCCCAAGCGGTCCCCCATCTAAGTACTGACCTGGCTCTACGATGCTTAACTTCGGTGATCGAACGAGAACCGGTGTTTTCAGCGTGATTTGACCGTAAGCGGATACGTTCACCCCAATTTCCGCTGATGAATGTCAGTTATCATTCCACGATAACCCTAAAACGAAGTAAAGCGGATCGCTAATCCGGGTCGGCTTACAGTACCAGGTGTTCCCAAGCGGTCCCCCATCTAAGTACTGACCTGGCTCTACGATGCTTAACTTCGGTGATCGAACGAGAACCGGTGTTTTCAGCGTGATTTGACCGTAAGCGGATACGTTCACCCCAATTTCCGCTGATGAATGTCAGTTATCATTCCACGATAACCCTAAAACGAAGTAAAGCGGATCGCTAATCCGGGTCGGCTTACAGTACCAGGTGTTCCCAAGCGGTCCCCCATCTAAGTACTGACCTGGCTCTACGATGCTTAACTTCGGTGATCGAACGAGAACCGGTGTTTTCAGCGTGATTTGACCGTAAGCGGATACGTTCACCCCAATTTCCGCTGATGAATGTCAGTTATCATTCCACGATAACCCTAAAACGAAGTAAAGCGGATCGCTAATCCGGGTCGGCTTACAGTACCAGGTGTTCCCAAGCGGTCCCCCATCTAAGTACTGACCTGGCTCTACGATGCTTAACTTCGGTGATCGAACGAGAACCGGTGTTTTCAGCGTGATTTGACCGTAAGCGGATACGTTCACCCCAATTTCCGCTGATGAATGTCAGTTATCATTCCACGATAACCCTAAAACGAAGTAAAGCGGATCGCTAATCCGGGTCGGCTTACAGTACCAGGTGTTCCCAAGCGGTCCCCCATCTAAGTACTGACCTGGCTCTACGATGCTTAACTTCGGTGATCGAACGAGAACCGGTGTTTTCAGCGTGATTTGACCGTAAGCGGATACGTTCACCCCAATTTCCGCTGATGAATGTCAGTTATCATTCCACGATAACCCTAAAACGAAGTAAAGCGGATCGCTAATCCGGGTCGGCTTACAGTACCAGGTGTTCCCAAGCGGTCCCCCATCTAAGTACTGACCTGGCTCTACGATGCTTAACTTCGGTGATCGAACGAGAACCGGTGTTTTCAGCGTGATTTGACCGTAAGCGGATACGTTCACCCCAATTTCCGCTGATGAATGTCAGTTATCATTCCACGATAACCCTAAAACGAAGTAAAGCGGATCGCTAATCCGGGTCGGCTTACAGTACCAGGTGTTCCCAAGCGGTCCCCCATCTAAGTACTGACCTGGCTCTACGATGCTTAACTTCGGTGATCGAACGAGAACCGGTGTTTTCAGCGTGATTTGACCGTAAGCGGATACGTTCACCCCAATTTCCGCTGATGAATGTCAGTTATCATTCCACGATAACCCTAAAACGAAGTAAAGCGGATCGCTAATCCGGGTCGGCTTACAGTACCAGGTGTTCCCAAGCGGTCCCCCATCTAAGTACTGACCTGGCTCTACGATGCTTAACTTCGGTGATCGAACGAGAACCGGTGTTTTCAGCGTGATTTGACCGTAAGCGGATACGTTCACCCCAATTTCCGCTGATGAATGTCAGTTATCATTCCACGATAACCCTAAAACGAAGTAAAGCGGATCGCTAATCCGGGTCGGCTTACAGTACCAGGTGTTCCCAAGCGGTCCCCCATCTAAGTACTGACCTGGCTCTACGATGCTTAACTTCGGTGATCGAACGAGAACCGGTGTTTTCAGCGTGATTTGACCGTAAGCGGATACGTTCACCCCAATTTCCGCTGATGAATGTCAGTTATCATTCCACGATAACCCTAAAACGAAGTAAAGCGGATCGCTAATCCGGGTCGGCTTACAGTACCAGGTGTTCCCAAGCGGTCCCCCATCTAAGTACTGACCTGGCTCTACGATGCTTAACTTCGGTGATCGAACGAGAACCGGTGTTTTCAGCGTGATTTGACCGTAAGCGGATACGTTCACCCCAATTTCCGCTGATGAATGTCAGTTATCATTCCACGATAACCCTAAAACGAAGTAAAGCGGATCGCTAATCCGGGTCGGCTTACAGTACCAGGTGTTCCCAAGCGGTCCCCCATCTAAGTACTGACCTGGCTCTACGATGCTTAACTTCGGTGATCGAACGAGAACCGGTGTTTTCAGCGTGATTTGACCGTAAGCGGATACGTTCACCCCAATTTCCGCTGATGAATGTCAGTTATCATTCCACGATAACCCTAAAACGAAGTAAAGCGGATCGCTAATCCGGGTCGGCTTACAGTACCAGGTGTTCCCAAGCGGTCCCCCATCTAAGTACTGACCTGGCTCTACGATGCTTAACTTCGGTGATCGAACGAGAACCGGTGTTTTCAGCGTGATTTGACCGTAAGCGGATACGTTCACCCCAATTTCCGCTGATGAATGTCAGTTATCATTCCACGATAACCCTAAAACGAAGTAAAGCGGATCGCTAATCCGGGTCGGCTTACAGTACCAGGTGTTCCCAAGCGGTCCCCCATCTAAGTACTGACCTGGCTCTACGATGCTTAACTTCGGTGATCGAACGAGAACCGGTGTTTTCAGCGTGATTTGACCGTAAGCGGATACGTTCACCCCAATTTCCGCTGATGAATGTCAGTTATCATTCCACGATAACCCTAAAACGAAGTAAAGCGGATCGCTAATCCGGGTCGGCTTACAGTACCAGGTGTTCCCAAGCGGTCCCCCATCTAAGTACTGACCTGGCTCTACGATGCTTAACTTCGGTGATCGAACGAGAACCGGTGTTTTCAGCGTGATTTGACCGTAAGCGGATACGTTCACCCCAATTTCCGCTGATGAATGTCAGTTATCATTCCACGATAACCCTAAAACGAAGTAAAGCGGATCGCTAATCCGGGTCGGCTTACAGTACCAGGTGTTCCCAAGCGGTCCCCCATCTAAGTACTGACCTGGCTCTACGATGCTTAACTTCGGTGATCGAACGAGAACCGGTGTTTTCAGCGTGATTTGACCGTAAGCGGATACGTTCACCCCAATTTCCGCTGATGAATGTCAGTTATCATTCCACGATAACCCTAAAACGAAGTAAAGCGGATCGCTAATCCGGGTCGGCTTACAGTACCAGGTGTTCCCAAGCGGTCCCCCATCTAAGTACTGACCTGGCTCTACGATGCTTAACTTCGGTGATCGAACGAGAACCGGTGTTTTCAGCGTGATTTGACCGTAAGCGGATACGTTCACCCCAATTTCCGCTGATGAATGTCAGTTATCATTCCACGATAACCCTAAAACGAAGTAAAGCGGATCGCTAATCCGGGTCGGCTTACAGTACCAGGTGTTCCCAAGCGGTCCCCCATCTAAGTACTGACCTGGCTCTACGATGCTTAACTTCGGTGATCGAACGAGAACCGGTGTTTTCAGCGTGATTTGACCGTAAGCGGATACGTTCACCCCAATTTCCGCTGATGAATGTCAGTTATCATTCCACGATAACCCTAAAACGAAGTAAAGCGGATCGCTAATCCGGGTCGGCTTACAGTACCAGGTGTTCCCAAGCGGTCCCCCATCTAAGTACTGACCTGGCTCTACGATGCTTAACTTCGGTGATCGAACGAGAACCGGTGTTTTCAGCGTGATTTGACCGTAAGCGGATACGTTCACCCCAATTTCCGCTGATGAATGTCAGTTATCATTCCACGATAACCCTAAAACGAAGTAAAGCGGATCGCTAATCCGGGTCGGCTTACAGTACCAGGTGTTCCCAAGCGGTCCCCCATCTAAGTACTGACCTGGCTCTACGATGCTTAACTTCGGTGATCGAACGAGAACCGGTGTTTTCAGCGTGATTTGACCGTAAGCGGATACGTTCACCCCAATTTCCGCTGATGAATGTCAGTTATCATTCCACGATAACCCTAAAACGAAGTAAAGCGGATCGCTAATCCGGGTCGGCTTACAGTACCAGGTGTTCCCAAGCGGTCCCCCATCTAAGTACTGACCTGGCTCTACGATGCTTAACTTCGGTGATCGAACGAGAACCGGTGTTTTCAGCGTGATTTGACCGTAAGCGGATACGTTCACCCCAATTTCCGCTGATGAATGTCAGTTATCATTCCACGATAACCCTAAAACGAAGTAAAGCGGATCGCTAATCCGGGTCGGCTTACAGTACCAGGTGTTCCCAAGCGGTCCCCCATCTAAGTACTGACCTGGCTCTACGATGCTTAACTTCGGTGATCGAACGAGAACCGGTGTTTTCAGCGTGATTTGACCGTAAGCGGATACGTTCACCCCAATTTCCGCTGATGAATGTCAGTTATCATTCCACGATAACCCTAAAACGAAGTAAAGCGGATCGCTAATCCGGGTCGGCTTACAGTACCAGGTGTTCCCAAGCGGTCCCCCATCTAAGTACTGACCTGGCTCTACGATGCTTAACTTCGGTGATCGAACGAGAACCGGTGTTTTCAGCGTGATTTGACCGTAAGCGGATACGTTCACCCCAATTTCCGCTGATGAATGTCAGTTATCATTCCACGATAACCCTAAAACGAAGTAAAGCGGATCGCTAATCCGGGTCGGCTTACAGTACCAGGTGTTCCCAAGCGGTCCCCCATCTAAGTACTGACCTGGCTCTACGATGCTTAACTTCGGTGATCGAACGAGAACCGGTGTTTTCAGCGTGATTTGACCGTAAGCGGATACGTTCACCCCAATTTCCGCTGATGAATGTCAGTTATCATTCCACGATAACCCTAAAACGAAGTAAAGCGGATCGCTAATCCGGGTCGGCTTACAGTACCAGGTGTTCCCAAGCGGTCCCCCATCTAAGTACTGACCTGGCTCTACGATGCTTAACTTCGGTGATCGAACGAGAACCGGTGTTTTCAGCGTGATTTGACCGTAAGCGGATACGTTCACCCCAATTTCCGCTGATGAATGTCAGTTATCATTCCACGATAACCCTAAAACGAAGTAAAGCGGATCGCTAATCCGGGTCGGCTTACAGTACCAGGTGTTCCCAAGCGGTCCCCCATCTAAGTACTGACCTGGCTCTACGATGCTTAACTTCGGTGATCGAACGAGAACCGGTGTTTTCAGCGTGATTTGACCGTAAGCGGATACGTTCACCCCAATTTCCGCTGATGAATGTCAGTTATCATTCCACGATAACCCTAAAACGAAGTAAAGCGGATCGCTAATCCGGGTCGGCTTACAGTACCAGGTGTTCCCAAGCGGTCCCCCATCTAAGTACTGACCTGGCTCTACGATGCTTAACTTCGGTGATCGAACGAGAACCGGTGTTTTCAGCGTGATTTGACCGTAAGCGGATACGTTCACCCCAATTTCCGCTGATGAATGTCAGTTATCATTCCACGATAACCCTAAAACGAAGTAAAGCGGATCGCTAATCCGGGTCGGCTTACAGTACCAGGTGTTCCCAAGCGGTCCCCCATCTAAGTACTGACCTGGCTCTACGATGCTTAACTTCGGTGATCGAACGAGAACCGGTGTTTTCAGCGTGATTTGACCGTAAGCGGATACGTTCACCCCAATTTCCGCTGATGAATGTCAGTTATCATTCCACGATAACCCTAAAACGAAGTAAAGCGGATCGCTAATCCGGGTCGGCTTACAGTACCAGGTGTTCCCAAGCGGTCCCCCATCTAAGTACTGACCTGGCTCTACGATGCTTAACTTCGGTGATCGAACGAGAACCGGTGTTTTCAGCGTGATTTGAGCGTAAGCGGATACGTTCACCCCAATTTCCGCTGATGAATGTCAGTTATCATTCCACGATAACCCTAAAACGAAGTAAAGCGGATCGCTAATCCGGGTCGGCTTACAGTACCAGGTGTTCCCAAGCGGTCCCCCATCTAAGTACTGACCTGGCTCTACGATGCTTAACTTCGGTGATCGAACGAGAACCGGTGTTTTCAGCGTGATTTGACCGTAAGCGGATACGTTCACCCCAATTTCCGCTGATGAATGTCAGTTATCATTCCACGATAACCCTAAAACGAAGAAGTAAAGCGGATCGCTAATCCGGGTCGGCTTACAGTACCAGGTGTTCCCAAGCGGTCCCCCATCTAAGTACTGACCTGGCTCTACGATGCTTAACTTCGGTGATCGAACGAGAACCGGTGTTTTCAGCGTGATTTGACCGTAAGCGGATACGTTCACCCCAATTTCCGCTGATGAATGTCAGTTATCATTCCACGATAACCCTAAAACGAAGTAAAGCGGATCGCTAATCCGGGTCGGCTTACAGTACCAGGTGTTCCCAAGCGGTCCCCCATCTAAGTACTGACCTGGCTCTACGATGCTTAACTTCGGTGATCGAACGAGAACCGGTGTTTTCAGCGTGATTTGACCGTAAGCGGATACGTTCACCCCAATTTCCGCTGATGAATGTCAGTTATCATTCCACGATAACCCTAAAACGAAGTAAAGCGGATCGCTAATCCGGGTCGGCTTACAGTACCAGGTGTTCCCAAGCGGTCCCCCATCTAAGTACTGACCTGGCTCTACGATGCTTAACTTCGGTGATCGAACGAGAACCGGTGTTTTCAGCGTGATTTGACCGTAAGCGGATACGTTCACCCCAATTTCCGCTGATGAATGTCAGTTATCATTCCACGATAACCCTAAAACGAAGTAAAGCGGATCGCTAATCCGGGTCGGCTTACAGTACCAGGTGTTCCCAAGCGGTCCCCCATCTAAGTACTGACCTGGCTCTACGATGCTTAACTTCGGTGATCGAACGAGAACCGGTGTTTTCAGCGTGATTTGACCGTAAGCGGATACGTTCACCCCAATTTCCGCTGATGAATGTCAGTTATCATTCCACGATAACCCTAAAACGAAGTAAAGCGGATCGCTAATCCGGGTCGGCTTACAGTACCAGGTGTTCCCAAGCGGTCCCCCATCTAAGTACTGACCTGGCTCTACGATGCTTAACTTCGGTGATCGAACGAGAACCGGTGTTTTCAGCGTGATTTGACCGTAAGCGGATACGTTCACCCCAATTTCCGCTGATGAATGTCAGTTATCATTCCACGATAACCCTAAAACGAAGTAAAGCGGATCGCTAATCCGGGTCGGCTTACAGTACCAGGTGTTCCCAAGCGGTCCCCCATCTAAGTACTGACCTGGCTCTACGATGCTTAACTTCGGTGATCGAACGAGAACCGGTGTTTTCAGCGTGATTTGACCGTAAGCGGATACGTTCACCCCAATTTCCGCTGATGAATGTCAGTTATCATTCCACGATAACCCTAAAACGAAGTAAAGCGGATCGCTAATCCGGGTCGGCTTACAGTACCAGGTGTTCCCAAGCGGTCCCCCATCTAAGTACTGACCTGGCTCTACGATGCTTAACTTCGGTGATCGAACGAGAACCGGTGTTTTCAGCGTGATTTGACCGTAAGCGGATACGTTCACCCCAATTTCCGCTGATGAATGTCAGTTATCATTCCACGATAACCCTAAAACGAAGTAAAGCGGATCGCTAATCCGGGTCGGCTTACAGTACCAGGTGTTCCCAAGCGGTCCCCCATCTAAGTACTGACCTGGCTCTACGATGCTTAACTTCGGTGATCGAACGAGAACCGGTGTTTTCAGCGTGATTTGACCGGAAGCGGATACGTTCACCCCAATTTCCGCTGATGAATGTCAGTTATCATTCCACGATAACCCTAAAACGAAGTAAAGCGGATCGCTAATCCGGGTCGGCTTACAGTACCAGGTGTTCCCAAGCGGTCCCCCATCTAAGTACTGACCTGGCTCTACGATGCTTAACTTCGGTGATCGAACGAGAACCGGTGTTTTCAGCGTGATTTGACCGTAAGCGGATACGTTCACCCCAATTTCCGCTGATGAATGTCAGTTATCATTCCACGATAACCCTAAAACGAAGTAAAGCGGATCGCTAATCCGGGTCGGCTTACAGTACCAGGTGTTCCCAAGCGGTCCCCCATCTAAGTACTGACCTGGCTCTACGATGCTTAACTTCGGTGATCGAACGAGAACCGGTGTTTTCAGCGTGATTTGACCGTAAGCGGATACGTTCACCCCAATTTCCGCTGATGAATGTCAGTTATCATTCCACGATAACCCTAAAACGAAGTAAAGCGGATCGCTAATCCGGGTCGGCTTACAGTACCAGGTGTTCCCAAGCGGTCCCCCATCTAAGTACTGACCTGGCTCTACGATGCTTAACTTCGGTGATCGAACGAGAACCGGTGTTTTCAGCGTGATTTGACCGTAAGCGGATACGTTCACCCCAATTTCCGCTGATGAATGTCAGTTATCATTCCACGATAACCCTAAAACGAAGTAAAGCGGATCGCTAATCCGGGTCGGCTTACAGTACCAGGTGTTCCCAAGCGGTCCCCCATCTAAGTACTGACCTGGCTCTACGATGCTTAACTTCGGTGATCGAACGAGAACCGGTGTTTTCAGCGTGATTTGACCGGAAGCGGATACGTTCACCCCAATTTCCGCTGATGAATGTCAGTTATCATTCCACGATAACCCTAAAACGAAGTAAAGCGGATCGCTAATCCGGGTCGGCTTACAGTACCAGGTGTTCCCAAGCGGTCCCCCATCTAAGTACTGACCTGGCTCTACGATGCTTAACTTCGGTGATCGAACGAGAACCGGTGTTTTCAGCGTGATTTGACCGTAAGCGGATACGTTCACCCCAATTTCCGCTGATGAATGTCAGTTATCATTCCACGATAACCCTAAAACGAAGTAAAGCGGATCGCTAATCCGGGTCGGCTTACAGTACCAGGTGTTCCCAAGCGGTCCCCCATCTAAGTACTGACCTGGCTCTACGATGCTTAACTTCGGTGATCGAACGAGAACCGGTGTTTTCAGCGTGATTTGACCGGAAGCGGATACGTTCACCCCAATTTCCGCTGATGAATGTCAGTTATCATTCCACGATAACCCTAAAACGAAGTAAAGCGGATCGCTAATCCGGGTCGGCTTACAGTACCAGGTGTTCCCAAGCGGTCCCCCATCTAAGTACTGACCTGGCTCTACGATGCTTAACTTCGGTGATCGAACGAGAACCGGTGTTTTCAGCGTGATTTGACCGTAAGCGGATACGTTCACCCCAATTTCCGCTGATGAATGTCAGTTATCATTCCACGATAACCCTAAAACGAAGTAAAGCGGATCGCTAATCCGGGTCGGCTTACAGTACCAGGTGTTCCCAAGCGGTCCCCCATCTAAGTACTGACCTGGCTCTACGATGCTTAACTTCGGTGATCGAACGAGAACCGGTGTTTTCAGCGTGATTTGACCGGAAGCGGATACGTTCACCCCAATTTCCGCTGATGAATGTCAGTTATCATTCCACGATAACCCTAAAACGAAGTAAAGCGGATCGCTAATCCGGGTCGGCTTACAGTACCAGGTGTTCCCAAGCGGTCCCCCATCTAAGTACTGACCTGGCTCTACGATGCTTAACTTCGGTGATCGAACGAGAACCGGTGTTTTCAGCGTGATTTGACCGTAAGCGGATACGTTCACCCCAATTTCCGCTGATGAATGTCAGTTATCATTCCACGATAACCCTAAAACGAAGTAAAGCGGATCGCTAATCCGGGTCGGCTTACAGTACCAGGTGTTCCCAAGCGGTCCCCCATCTAAGTACTGACCTGGCTCTACGATGCTTAACTTCGGTGATCGAACGAGAACCGGTGTTTTCAGCGTGATTTGACCGTAAGCGGATACGTTCACCCCAATTTCCGCTGATGAATGTCAGTTATCATTCCACGATAACCCTAAAACGAAGTAAAGCGGATCGCTAATCCGGGTCGGCTTACAGTACCAGGTGTTCCCAAGCGGTCCCCCATCTAAGTACTGACCTGGCTCTACGATGCTTAACTTCGGTGATCGAACGAGAACCGGTGTTTTCAGCGTGATTTGACCGTAAGCGGATACGTTCACCCCAATTTCCGCTGATGAATGTCAGTTATCATTCCACGATAACCCTAAAACGAAGTAAAGCGGATCGCTAATCCGGGTCGGCTTACAGTACCAGGTGTTCCCAAGCGGTCCCCCATCTAAGTACTGACCTGGCTCTACGATGCTTAACTTCGGTGATCGAACGAGAACCGGTGTTTTCAGCGTGATTTGACCGTAAGCGGATACGTTCACCCCAATTTCCGCTGATGAATGTCAGTTATCATTCCACGATAACCCTAAAACGAAGTAAAGCGGATCGCTAATCCGGGTCGGCTTACAGTACCAGGTGTTCCCAAGCGGTCCCCCATCTAAGTACTGACCTGGCTCTACGATGCTTAACTTCGGTGATCGAACGAGAACCGGTGTTTTCAGCGTGATTTGACCGTAAGCGGATACGTTCACCCCAATTTCCGCTGATGAATGTCAGTTATCATTCCACGATAACCCTAAAACGAAGTAAAGCGGATCGCTAATCCGGGTCGGCTTACAGTACCAGGTGTTCCCAAGCGGTCCCCCATCTAAGTACTGACCTGGCTCTACGATGCTTAACTTCGGTGATCGAACGAGAACCGGTGTTTTCAGCGTGATTTGACCGTAAGCGGATACGTTCACCCCAATTTCCGCTGATGAATGTCAGTTATCATTCCACGATAACCCTAAAACGAAGTAAAGCGGATCGCTAATCCGGGTCGGCTTACAGTACCAGGTGTTCCCAAGCGGTCCCCCATCTAAGTACTGACCTGGCTCTACGATGCTTAACTTCGGTGATCGAACGAGAACCGGTGTTTTCAGCGTGATTTGACCGTAAGCGGATACGTTCACCCCAATTTCCGCTGATGAATGTCAGTTATCATTCCACGATAACCCTAAAACGAAGTAAAGCGGATCGCTAATCCGGGTCGGCTTACAGTACCAGGTGTTCCCAAGCGGTCCCCCATCTAAGTACTGACCTGGCTCTACGATGCTTAACTTCGGTGATCGAACGAGAACCGGTGTTTTCAGCGTGATTTGACCGTAAGCGGATACGTTCACCCCAATTTCCGCTGATGAATGTCAGTTATCATTCCACGATAACCCTAAAACGAAGTAAAGCGGATCGCTAATCCGGGTCGGCTTACAGTACCAGGTGTTCCCAAGCGGTCCCCCATCTAAGTACTGACCTGGCTCTACGATGCTTAACTTCGGTGATCGAACGAGAACCGGTGTTTTCAGCGTGATTTGACCGTAAGCGGATACGTTCACCCCAATTTCCGCTGATGAATGTCAGTTATCATTCCACGATAACCCTAAAACGAAGTAAAGCGGATCGCTAATCCGGGTCGGCTTACAGTACCAGGTGTTCCCAAGCGGTCCCCCATCTAAGTACTGACCTGGCTCTACGATGCTTAACTTCGGTGATCGAACGAGAACCGGTGTTTTCAGCGTGATTTGACCGTAAGCGGATACGTTCACCCCAATTTCCGCTGATGAATGTCAGTTATCATTCCACGATAACCCTAAAACGAAGTAAAGCGGATCGCTAATCCGGGTCGGCTTACAGTACCAGGTGTTCCCAAGCGGTCCCCCATCTAAGTACTGACCTGGCTCTACGATGCTTAACTTCGGTGATCGAACGAGAACCGGTGTTTTCAGCGTGATTTGACCGTAAGCGGATACGTTCACCCCAATTTCCGCTGATGAATGTCAGTTATCATTCCACGATAACCCTAAAACGAAGTAAAGCGGATCGCTAATCCGGGTCGGCTTACAGTACCAGGTGTTCCCAAGCGGTCCCCCATCTAAGTACTGACCTGGCTCTACGATGCTTAACTTCGGTGATCGAACGAGAACCGGTGTTTTCAGCGTGATTTGACCGTAAGCGGATACGTTCACCCCAATTTCCGCTGATGAATGTCAGTTATCATTCCACGATAACCCTAAAACGAAGTAAAGCGGATCGCTAATCCGGGTCGGCTTACAGTACCAGGTGTTCCCAAGCGGTCCCCCATCTAAGTACTGACCTGGCTCTACGATGCTTAACTTCGGTGATCGAACGAGAACCGGTGTTTTCAGCGTGATTTGACCGTAAGCGGATACGTTCACCCCAATTTCCGCTGATGAATGTCAGTTATCATTCCACGATAACCCTAAAACGAAGTAAAGCGGATCGCTAATCCGGGTCGGCTTACAGTACCAGGTGTTCCCAAGCGGTCCCCCATCTAAGTACTGACCTGGCTCTACGATGCTTAACTTCGGTGATCGAACGAGAACCGGTGTTTTCAGCGTGATTTGACCGTAAGCGGATACGTTCACCCCAATTTCCGCTGATGAATGTCAGTTATCATTCCACGATAACCCTAAAACGAAGTAAAGCGGATCGCTAATCCGGGTCGGCTTACAGTACCAGGTGTTCCCAAGCGGTCCCCCATCTAAGTACTGACCTGGCTCTACGATGCTTAACTTCGGTGATCGAACGAGAACCGGTGTTTTCAGCGTGATTTGACCGTAAGCGGATACGTTCACCCCAATTTCCGCTGATGAATGTCAGTTATCATTCCACGATAACCCTAAAACGAAGTAAAGCGGATCGCTAATCCGGGTCGGCTTACAGTACCAGGTGTTCCCAAGCGGTCCCCCATCTAAGTACTGACCTGGCTCTACGATGCTTAACTTCGGTGATCGAACGAGAACCGGTGTTTTCAGCGTGATTTGACCGTAAGCGGATACGTTCACCCCAATTTCCGCTGATGAATGTCAGTTATCATTCCACGATAACCCTAAAACGAAGTAAAGCGGATCGCTAATCCGGGTCGGCTTACAGTACCAGGTGTTCCCAAGCGGTCCCCCATCTAAGTACTGACCTGGCTCTACGATGCTTAACTTCGGTGATCGAACGAGAACCGGTGTTTTCAGCGTGATTTGACCGGAAGCGGATACGTTCACCCCAATTTCCGCTGATGAATGTCAGTTATCATTCCACGATAACCCTAAAACGAAGTAAAGCGGATCGCTAATCCGGGTCGGCTTACAGTACCAGGTGTTCCCAAGCGGTCCCCCATCTAAGTACTGACCTGGCTCTACGATGCTTAACTTCGGTGATCGAACGAGAACCGGTGTTTTCAGCGTGATTTGACCGTAAGCGGATACGTTCACCCCAATTTCCGCTGATGAATGTCAGTTATCATTCCACGATAACCCTAAAACGAAGTAAAGCGGATCGCTAATCCGGGTCGGCTTACAGTACCAGGTGTTCCCAAGCGGTCCCCCATCTAAGTACTGACCTGGCTCTACGATGCTTAACTTCGGTGATCGAACGAGAACCGGTGTTTTCAGCGTGATTTGACCGGAAGCGGATACGTTCACCCCAATTTCCGCTGATGAATGTCAGTTATCATTCCACGATAACCCTAAAACGAAGTAAAGCGGATCGCTAATCCGGGTCGGCTTACAGTACCAGGTGTTCCCAAGCGGTCCCCAATCTAAGTACTGACCTGGCTCTACGATGCTTAACTTCGGTGATCGAACGAGAACCGGTGTTTTCAGCGTGATTTGGCCGTAAGCGGATACGTTCACCCCAATTTCCGCTGATGAATGTCAGTTATCATTCCACGATAACCCTAAAACGAAGTAAAGCGGATCGCTAATCCGGGTCGGCTTACAGTACCAGGTGTTCCCAAGCGGTCCCCCATCTAAGTACTGACCTGGCTCTACGATGCTTAACTTCGGTGATCGAACGAGAACCGGTGTTTTCAGCGTGATTTGACCGTAAGCGGATACGTTCACCCCAATTTCCGCTGATGAATGTCAGTTATCATTCCACGATAACCCTAAAACGAAGTAAAGCGGATCGCTAATCCGGGTCGGCTTACAGTACCAGGTGTTCCCAAGCGGTCCCCCATCTAAGTACTGACCTGGCTCTACGATGCTTAACTTCGGTGATCGAACGAGAACCGGTGTTTTCAGCGTGATTTGACCGTAAGCGGATACGTTCACCCCAATTTCCGCTGATGAATGTCAGTTATCATTCCACGATAACCCTAAAACGAAGTAAAGCGGATCGCTAATCCGGGTCGGCTTACAGTACCAGGTGTTCCCAAGCGGTCCCCCATCTAAGTACTGACCTGGCTCTACGATGCTTAACTTCGGTGATCGAACGAGAACCGGTGTTTTCAGCGTGATTTGACCGTAAGCGGATACGTTCACCCCAATTTCCGCTGATGAATGTCAGTTATCATTCCACGATAACCCTAAAACGAAGTAAAGCGGATCGCTAATCCGGGTCGGCTTACAGTACCAGGTGTTCCCAAGCGGTCCCCCATCTAAGTACTGACCTGGCTCTACGATGCTTAACTTCGGTGATCGAACGAGAACCGGTGTTTTCAGCGTGATTTGACCGTAAGCGGATACGTTCACCCCAATTTCCGCTGATGAATGTCAGTTATCATTCCACGATAACCCTAAAACGAAGTAAAGCGGATCGCTAATCCGGGTCGGCTTACAGTACCAGGTGTTCCCAAGCGGTCCCCCATCTAAGTACTGACCTGGCTCTACGATGCTTAACTTCGGTGATCGAACGAGAACCGGTGTTTTCAGCGTGATTTGACCGTAAGCGGATACGTTCACCCCAATTTCCGCTGATGAATGTCAGTTATCATTCCACGATAACCCTAAAACGAAGTAAAGCGGATCGCTAATCCGGGTCGGCTTACAGTACCAGGTGTTCCCAAGCGGTCCCCCATCTAAGTACTGACCTGGCTCTACGATGCTTAACTTCGGTGATCGAACGAGAACCGGTGTTTTCAGCGTGATTTGACCGTAAGCGGATACGTTCACCCCAATTTCCGCTGATGAATGTCAGTTATCATTCCACGATAACCCTAAAACGAAGTAAAGCGGATCGCTAATCCGGGTCGGCTTACAGTACCAGGTGTTCCCAAGCGGTCCCCCATCTAAGTACTGACCTGGCTCTACGATGCTTAACTTCGGTGATCGAACGAGAACCGGTGTTTTCAGCGTGATTTGACCGTAAGCGGATACGTTCACCCCAATTTCCGCTGATGAATGTCAGTTATCATTCCACGATAACCCTAAAACGAAGTAAAGCGGATCGCTAATCCGGGTCGGCTTACAGTACCAGGTGTTCCCAAGCGGTCCCCCATCTAAGTACTGACCTGGCTCTACGATGCTTAACTTCGGTGATCGAACGAGAACCGGTGTTTTCAGCGTGATTTGACCGTAAGCGGATACGTTCACCCCAATTTCCGCTGATGAATGTCAGTTATCATTCCACGATAACCCTAAAACGAAGTAAAGCGGATCGCTAATCCGGGTCGGCTTACAGTACCAGGTGTTCCCAAGCGGTCCCCCATCTAAGTACTGACCTGGCTCTACGATGCTTAACTTCGGTGATCGAACGAGAACCGGTGTTTTCAGCGTGATTTGACCGTAAGCGGATACGTTCACCCCAATTTCCGCTGATGAATGTCAGTTATCATTCCACGATAACCCTAAAACGAAGTAAAGCGGATCGCTAATCCGGGTCGGCTTACAGTACCAGGTGTTCCCAAGCGGTCCCCCATCTAAGTACTGACCTGGCTCTACGATGCTTAACTTCGGTGATCGAACGAGAACCGGTGTTTTCAGCGTGATTTGACCGTAAGCGGATACGTTCACCCCAATTTCCGCTGATGAATGTCAGTTATCATTCCACGATAACCCTAAAACGAAGTAAAGCGGATCGCTAATCCGGGTCGGCTTACAGTACCAGGTGTTCCCAAGCGGTCCCCCATCTAAGTACTGACCTGGCTCTACGATGCTTAACTTCGGTGATCGAACGAGAACCGGTGTTTTCAGCGTGATTTGACCGTAAGCGGATACGTTCACCCCAATTTCCGCTGATGAATGTCAGTTATCATTCCACGATAACCCTAAAACGAAGTAAAGCGGATCGCTAATCCGGGTCGGCTTACAGTACCAGGTGTTCCCAAGCGGTCCCCCATCTAAGTACTGACCTGGCTCTACGATGCTTAACTTCGGTGATCGAACGAGAACCGGTGTTTTCAGCGTGATTTGACCGTAAGCGGATACGTTCACCCCAATTTCCGCTGATGAATGTCAGTTATCATTCCACGATAACCCTAAAACGAAGTAAAGCGGATCGCTAATCCGGGTCGGCTTACAGTACCAGGTGTTCCCAAGCGGTCCCCCATCTAAGTACTGACCTGGCTCTACGATGCTTAACTTCGGTGATCGAACGAGAACCGGTGTTTTCAGCGTGATTTGACCGTAAGCGGATACGTTCACCCCAATTTCCGCTGATGAATGTCAGTTATCATTCCACGATAACCCTAAAACGAAGTAAAGCGGATCGCTAATCCGGGTCGGCTTACAGTACCAGGTGTTCCCAAGCGGTCCCCCATCTAAGTACTGACCTGGCTCTACGATGCTTAACTTCGGTGATCGAACGAGAACCGGTGTTTTCAGCGTGATTTGACCGTAAGCGGATACGTTCACCCCAATTTCCGCTGATGAATGTCAGTTATCATTCCACGATAACCCTAAAACGAAGTAAAGCGGATCGCTAATCCGGGTCGGCTTACAGTACCAGGTGTTCCCAAGCGGTCCCCCATCTAAGTACTGACCTGGCTCTACGATGCTTAACTTCGGTGATCGAACGAGAACCGGTGTTTTCAGCGTGATTTGACCGTAAGCGGATACGTTCACCCCAATTTCCGCTGATGAATGTCAGTTATCATTCCACGATAACCCTAAAACGAAGTAAAGCGGATCGCTAATCCGGGTCGGCTTACAGTACCAGGTGTTCCCAAGCGGTCCCCCATCTAAGTACTGACCTGGCTCTACGATGCTTAACTTCGGTGATCGAACGAGAACCGGTGTTTTCAGCGTGATTTGACCGTAAGCGGATACGTTCACCCCAATTTCCGCTGATGAATGTCAGTTATCATTCCACGATAACCCTAAAACGAAGTAAAGCGGATCGCTAATCCGGGTCGGCTTACAGTACCAGGTGTTCCCAAGCGGTCCCCCATCTAAGTACTGACCTGGCTCTACGATGCTTAACTTCGGTGATCGAACGAGAACCGGTGTTTTCAGCGTGATTTGACCGTAAGCGGATACGTTCACCCCAATTTCCGCTGATGAATGTCAGTTATCATTCCACGATAACCCTAAAACGAAGTAAAGCGGATCGCTAATCCGGGTCGGCTTACAGTACCAGGTGTTCCCAAGCGGTCCCCCATCTAAGTACTGACCTGGCTCTACGATGCTTAACTTCGGTGATCGAACGAGAACCGGTGTTTTCAGCGTGATTTGACCGTAAGCGGATACGTTCACCCCAATTTCCGCTGATGAATGTCAGTTATCATTCCACGATAACCCTAAAACGAAGTAAAGCGGATCGCTAATCCGGGTCGGCTTACAGTACCAGGTGTTCCCAAGCGGTCCCCCATCTAAGTACTGACCTGGCTCTACGATGCTTAACTTCGGTGATCGAACGAGAACCGGTGTTTTCAGCGTGATTTGACCGTAAGCGGATACGTTCACCCCAATTTCCGCTGATGAATGTCAGTTATCATTCCACGATAACCCTAAAACGAAGTAAAGCGGATCGCTAATCCGGGTCGGCTTACAGTACCAGGTGTTCCCAAGCGGTCCCCCATCTAAGTACTGACCTGGCTCTACGATGCTTAACTTCGGTGATCGAACGAGAACCGGTGTTTTCAGCGTGATTTGACCGTAAGCGGATACGTTCACCCCAATTTCCGCTGATGAATGTCAGTTATCATTCCACGATAACCCTAAAACGAAGTAAAGCGGATCGCTAATCCGGGTCGGCTTACAGTACCAGGTGTTCCCAAGCGGTCCCCCATCTAAGTACTGACCTGGCTCTACGATGCTTAACTTCGGTGATCGAACGAGAACCGGTGTTTTCAGCGTGATTTGACCGTAAGCGGATACGTTCACCCCAATTTCCGCTGATGAATGTCAGTTATCATTCCACGATAACCCTAAAACGAAGTAAAGCGGATCGCTAATCCGGGTCGGCTTACAGTACCAGGTGTTCCCAAGCGGTCCCCCATCTAAGTACTGACCTGGCTCTACGATGCTTAACTTCGGTGATCGAACGAGAACCGGTGTTTTCAGCGTGATTTGACCGTAAGCGGATACGTTCACCCCAATTTCCGCTGATGAATGTCAGTTATCATTCCACGATAACCCTAAAACGAAGTAAAGCGGATCGCTAATCCGGGTCGGCTTACAGTACCAGGTGTTCCCAAGCGGTCCCCCATCTAAGTACTGACCTGGCTCTACGATGCTTAACTTCGGTGATCGAACGAGAACCGGTGTTTTCAGCGTGATTTGACCGTAAGCGGATACGTTCACCCCAATTTCCGCTGATGAATGTCAGTTATCATTCCACGATAACCCTAAAACGAAGTAAAGCGGATCGCTAATCCGGGTCGGCTTACAGTACCAGGTGTTCCCAAGCGGTCCCCCATCTAAGTACTGACCTGGCTCTACGATGCTTAACTTCGGTGATCGAACGAGAACCGGTGTTTTCAGCGTGATTTGACCGTAAGCGGATACGTTCACCCCAATTTCCGCTGATGAATGTCAGTTATCATTCCACGATAACCCTAAAACGAAGTAAAGCGGATCGCTAATCCGGGTCGGCTTACAGTACCAGGTGTTCCCAAGCGGTCCCCCATCTAAGTACTGACCTGGCTCTACGATGCTTAACTTCGGTGATCGAACGAGAACCGGTGTTTTCAGCGTGATTTGACCGTAAGCGGATACGTTCACCCCAATTTCCGCTGATGAATGTCAGTTATCATTCCACGATAACCCTAAAACGAAGTAAAGCGGATCGCTAATCCGGGTCGGCTTACAGTACCAGGTGTTCCCAAGCGGTCCCCCATCTAAGTACTGACCTGGCTCTACGATGCTTAACTTCGGTGATCGAACGAGAACCGGTGTTTTCAGCGTGATTTGACCGTAAGCGGATACGTTCACCCCAATTTCCGCTGATGAATGTCAGTTATCATTCCACGATAACCCTAAAACGAAGTAAAGCGGATCGCTAATCCGGGTCGGCTTACAGTACCAGGTGTTCCCAAGCGGTCCCCCATCTAAGTACTGACCTGGCTCTACGATGCTTAACTTCGGTGATCGAACGAGAACCGGTGTTTTCAGCGTGATTTGACCGTAAGCGGATACGTTCACCCCAATTTCCGCTGATGAATGTCAGTTATCATTCCACGATAACCCTAAAACGAAGTAAAGCGGATCGCTAATCCGGGTCGGCTTACAGTACCAGGTGTTCCCAAGCGGTCCCCCATCTAAGTACTGACCTGGCTCTACGATGCTTAACTTCGGTGATCGAACGAGAACCGGTGTTTTCAGCGTGATTTGACCGTAAGCGGATACGTTCACCCCAATTTCCGCTGATGAATGTCAGTTATCATTCCACGATAACCCTAAAACGAAGTAAAGCGGATCGCTAATCCGGGTCGGCTTACAGTACCAGGTGTTCCCAAGCGGTCCCCCATCTAAGTACTGACCTGGCTCTACGATGCTTAACTTCGGTGATCGAACGAGAACCGGTGTTTTCAGCGTGATTTGACCGTAAGCGGATACGTTCACCCCAATTTCCGCTGATGAATGTCAGTTATCATTCCACGATAACCCTAAAACGAAGTAAAGCGGATCGCTAATCCGGGTCGGCTTACAGTACCAGGTGTTCCCAAGCGGTCCCCCATCTAAGTACTGACCTGGCTCTACGATGCTTAACTTCGGTGATCGAACGAGAACCGGTGTTTTCAGCGTGATTTGACCGTAAGCGGATACGTTCACCCCAATTTCCGCTGATGAATGTCAGTTATCATTCCACGATAACCCTAAAACGAAGTAAAGCGGATCGCTAATCCGGGTCGGCTTACAGTACCAGGTGTTCCCAAGCGGTCCCCCATCTAAGTACTGACCTGGCTCTACGATGCTTAACTTCGGTGATCGAACGAGAACCGGTGTTTTCAGCGTGATTTGACCGTAAGCGGATACGTTCACCCCAATTTCCGCTGATGAATGTCAGTTATCATTCCACGATAACCCTAAAACGAAGTAAAGCGGATCGCTAATCCGGGTCGGCTTACAGTACCAGGTGTTCCCAAGCGGTCCCCCATCTAAGTACTGACCTGGCTCTACGATGCTTAACTTCGGTGATCGAACGAGAACCGGTGTTTTCAGCGTGATTTGACCGTAAGCGGATACGTTCACCCCAATTTCCGCTGATGAATGTCAGTTATCATTCCACGATAACCCTAAAACGAAGTAAAGCGGATCGCTAATCCGGGTCGGCTTACAGTACCAGGTGTTCCCAAGCGGTCCCCCATCTAAGTACTGACCTGGCTCTACGATGCTTAACTTCGGTGATCGAACGAGAACCGGTGTTTTCAGCGTGATTTGACCGTAAGCGGATACGTTCACCCCAATTTCCGCTGATGAATGTCAGTTATCATTCCACGATAACCCTAAAACGAAGTAAAGCGGATCGCTAATCCGGGTCGGCTTACAGTACCAGGTGTTCCCAAGCGGTCCCCCATCTAAGTACTGACCTGGCTCTACGATGCTTAACTTCGGTGATCGAACGAGAACCGGTGTTTTCAGCGTGATTTGACCGTAAGCGGATACGTTCACCCCAATTTCCGCTGATGAATGTCAGTTATCATTCCACGATAACCCTAAAACGAAGTAAAGCGGATCGCTAATCCGGGTCGGCTTACAGTACCAGGTGTTCCCAAGCGGTCCCCCATCTAAGTACTGACCTGGCTCTACGATGCTTAACTTCGGTGATCGAACGAGAACCGGTGTTTTCAGCGTGATTTGACCGTAAGCGGATACGTTCACCCCAATTTCCGCTGATGAATGTCAGTTATCATTCCACGATAACCCTAAAACGAAGTAAAGCGGATCGCTAATCCGGGTCGGCTTACAGTACCAGGTGTTCCCAAGCGGTCCCCCATCTAAGTACTGACCTGGCTCTACGATGCTTAACTTCGGTGATCGAACGAGAACCGGTGTTTTCAGCGTGATTTGACCGTAAGCGGATACGTTCACCCCAATTTCCGCTGATGAATGTCAGTTATCATTCCACGATAACCCTAAAACGAAGTAAAGCGGATCGCTAATCCGGGTCGGCTTACAGTACCAGGTGTTCCCAAGCGGTCCCCCATCTAAGTACTGACCTGGCTCTACGATGCTTAACTTCGGTGATCGAACGAGAACCGGTGTTTTCAGCGTGATTTGACCGTAAGCGGATACGTTCACCCCAATTTCCGCTGATGAATGTCAGTTATCATTCCACGATAACCCTAAAACGAAGTAAAGCGGATCGCTAATCCGGGTCGGCTTACAGTACCAGGTGTTCCCAAGCGGTCCCCCATCTAAGTACTGACCTGGCTCTACGATGCTTAACTTCGGTGATCGAACGAGAACCGGTGTTTTCAGCGTGATTTGACCGTAAGCGGATACGTTCACCCCAATTTCCGCTGATGAATGTCAGTTATCATTCCACGATAACCCTAAAACGAAGTAAAGCGGATCGCTAATCCGGGTCGGCTTACAGTACCAGGTGTTCCCAAGCGGTCCCCCATCTAAGTACTGACCTGGCTCTACGATGCTTAACTTCGGTGATCGAACGAGAACCGGTGTTTTCAGCGTGATTTGACCGTAAGCGGATACGTTCACCCCAATTTCCGCTGATGAATGTCAGTTATCATTCCACGATAACCCTAAAACGAAGTAAAGCGGATCGCTAATCCGGGTCGGCTTACAGTACCAGGTGTTCCCAAGCGGTCCCCCATCTAAGTACTGACCTGGCTCTACGATGCTTAACTTCGGTGATCGAACGAGAACCGGTGTTTTCAGCGTGATTTGACCGTAAGCGGATACGTTCACCCCAATTTCCGCTGATGAATGTCAGTTATCATTCCACGATAACCCTAAAACGAAGTAAAGCGGATCGCTAATCCGGGTCGGCTTACAGTACCAGGTGTTCCCAAGCGGTCCCCCATCTAAGTACTGACCTGGCTCTACGATGCTTAACTTCGGTGATCGAACGAGAACCGGTGTTTTCAGCGTGATTTGACCGTAAGCGGATACGTTCACCCCAATTTCCGCTGATGAATGTCAGTTATCATTCCACGATAACCCTAAAACGAAGTAAAGCGGATCGCTAATCCGGGTCGGCTTACAGTACCAGGTGTTCCCAAGCGGTCCCCCATCTAAGTACTGACCTGGCTCTACGATGCTTAACTTCGGTGATCGAACGAGAACCGGTGTTTTCAGCGTGATTTGACCGTAAGCGGATACGTTCACCCCAATTTCCGCTGATGAATGTCAGTTATCATTCCACGATAACCCTAAAACGAAGTAAAGCGGATCGCTAATCCGGGTCGGCTTACAGTACCAGGTGTTCCCAAGCGGTCCCCCATCTAAGTACTGACCTGGCTCTACGATGCTTAACTTCGGTGATCGAACGAGAACCGGTGTTTTCAGCGTGATTTGACCGTAAGCGGATACGTTCACCCCAATTTCCGCTGATGAATGTCAGTTATCATTCCACGATAACCCTAAAACGAAGTAAAGCGGATCGCTAATCCGGGTCGGCTTACAGTACCACGGTGTTCCCAAGCGGTCCCCCATCTAAGTACTGACCTGGCTCTACGATGCTTAACTTCGGTGATCGAACGAGAACCGGTGTTTTCAGCGTGATTTGACCGTAAGCGGATACGTTCACCCCAATTTCCGCTGATGAATGTCAGTTATCATTCCACGATAACCCTAAAACGAAGTAAAGCGGATCGCTAATCCGGGTCGGCTTACAGTACC